>CAOLHI010005852.1:0-51738 GCA_948474755.1 Ctenosaura bakeri | reverse complement strand
AAACCAGCTGCAAGAAACAACACAGGCATTTGTGAAGTTTTGGTCTCACATTATGCTGTTGGTGGGGGCAGCCGCCACAGATCCTTTGGTTTAAAACCAAACCATGCAAGAATGCTACTTCTGGCAATCAGAAGCACACAAAGTTTTGAAAGGTGCATTTCGTCTTTACTTTAAACGTTCAAGATGCCACGTCCCTTGAAATATTTCCAAGGGAGCTTACAAGCAAGACACAAACAAATGAAAAGGACCAATAAAAATATATTCATGGACAGAATATGACTCTGCCTTCAAACTATAAAAACTCAAAAGAAAGTACAATGACTCATACGACAGAAATGAACAACCCCCACAAACCTACATTAGAATTGTTCAAATATGTTTTGTGGAAAGACAGAATTTAATTCAAGGTAAGGGCCTAAATACACCAAATGCTACCAGATCCCATCTGATCTTGAATGCTGAGCGGAGTTAGCTCTGCTTAGTACTTGGATGGGAGACAGTCAACAAATATCAGGGGCTATAGGTTATATACCAGGGAAGGAAGTGGCAAAACCAACACAGTCCCTTGTGAAACCACAAAAATATCATAGCGCCATTAAGGGAAGCTAAGCCCCTGGGTGTTGGGACGGAGGGTAAATACCTCTCCCTGAACTGCAAACCCCGGGATTCCATCCGAGGTTGAAAGTGGAATAATAGCACTAGAACAGTATAGTGTGGAAATGCCCTTACAGTATGGTGACCCCATGAATTTCCTAGGATTTTCTGAGACAAGAAATACTCTGCAGTGGTTTTGCCTGTTCTTTCCTCTGAAATATAGCCCACAGCCCCTGGTATTCCTTGGCAATCTCCCACCCAAGGGTTAACCAGGGCTGATCCTGCTTAGCTTCCAAGACCAGACACCATCTAGTACCTTTAGGATAGCATTCTAGTAAAGATGCAAGTTACAGTTTTACAATAGTCATGAACCATTACATTTAAATGCATATAACATGCAATGCAAAATATTACTAATGTGTTTGCAATGTAACCCTAACATTATTCATTTATTCCCCTTTTATTTAAAAAAAAAAAGATTTGATGCCCACTGGCATCTCTTTTCTACTCACGGCTCTTGTTCTAGACTGTTCATCTTGGCGACAAAGTTGCTTGGGATGAAGCCCACCTGCCCGGTGGTGAGCGACTGAGCTTTCCACCACTCCCCGGACCTATTGGGGAACAACAAGACGTCTTTATTTCCCATCCCACAGCGGTCCAAGAAAGGGGAAACAACCGTTTGGTCAAAGAAAATGGATTCCCTGAGCCCTTTGGGCTGTGGCAAGAAAAATACCACCCATTATCAGATGGAAGCATTTAAACAAAATATCAACACAGCATGGCCAATTGTTGGGATATTAGGGTCTGAATTAGGGTTGCCAAGTGTCTCTTGTGATGTCAGGATGCATAGCTTTTGTCATATGTTGATCTGCTGGATGTGTATTGACAGAAGCCATTTCCGCACTAGACTGTTATAGCTCTATGATTCCACCTGCAACATCCTATGGAATCCTGGGGTTTGCAGTTTCGGGAGGGACCAGCTGGCTGCAAAACTGCAAACCCCAGGATTCCATAGGATGTTGCAAGTGGAATCATAGAGCTATAACAGTCTAGTGCGGAAATGGCCAGAGTCCATGGCAGTCAGTGTAGTAAAAAGTAAAATATATCCATTCCAATCATCCATCATCCAAATATATCCATTCCAATCATCCATCAGATGGAAACCCACAATGCAACTCACAGCAATATTAGGGGAAACAGATTACTTACTCTTCCAGAACCCGTAGCTGTTCCCCTTTCCGGAGTACCAGGTCTCCTTCGTGGGTCGAGTCATAATCGTGCAATACAACCACCAGTTTATCTAAGAAAGAAAGAAAGAAAGAAAGAAAGAAAGAAAGAAAGAAAGAAAGAAAGAAAGAAAGAAAGAAAGAAAGACAGGCATTAGCGTGTTTCCAAGAGACCAAAGAGGTTGCTGGATTAGAAGAGATACCACTTTGCAATCAGCTTCCTTACTAAAGTGCATGACCTGAAGTTTATTTGGAAAACAGATTTCCAAGTGTCTTTCTGGTTCTGTGATATTTATTGCTGGTACCAGACCGAGGAAACCCATTGAATCACAGAGTAGGTCAATACAAGCCCCATGGATTCAATGGGTTTATTAGATTGAAGCCTAGATGCCCACTTGCAGCCCCAAGCATTCAAGCACCCCAAAAGCTGCAAACGCAAAGGAGGAGGGAGGATGATGGTGTTTACCTTGAAGGGGTGAACTGGGAGGAGGCAGCTCATCGGGAGGCAGGAGGGGGCTGTGAAACCCCGTCCCATTTAAAGGCAGCCTCTGCAAGAGAAACAGAGATCATATCAAAGATCCTTGTGATGCAAGGTCATGCTCAGGTTTTCCACCAGCCCTGACATCTTGCCAGGTTCTGCTTTATTTTATTCTATTTTATTTTCATAGAATCATAGAATCATAGAAATTCAGAGTTGGAAGAGACCCCAGGGGCCATCCAGTCCAACCCCCTGCCATGCAGGAACACCCTCAAATCAATCCCGACAGATGGCCGTCCAGCCTCTGCTTAAACACCTCCAAAGAAGGAGACTCCACCACACTCCATGGAGGCAGCAGCAGATTCCATTGCCGGACAGCCCTGGCTGTCAGGAAGTTCTTCCTGAGGTTCAGGTGGAATCTCCTTTCCTGCAGCTTGAATCCATTGCTCCTTGTCCTGGTCTCTGGAGCAGCAGAAAACAAGGCCCCTCCTTCCTCTACGTGGCATCCCTTCAAATATCCAAACATGGCTCTCATGTCCCCTCTTAACCTCCTCTTCTGCAGACTAAACATCCCCAGCTCTCTAAGTCTATCCTCATAGGGCATGGCTTCCAGGCCTCTCACCATTTTATTTTATTTTATTTTATTTATGTTCTGCCTCTCTCCTTATACAGGATCCAAGGAAGCTTACAAACATATAAAAAGCAGAATATCGATGATGATGATGGTGATGATGATGATGGTGATGATGATGATGGTGATGATGATGATGATTTTTTAAAAAGTTATACATACAAAAGTTAGCAAATAATTAACGAAAAGTTCAATTTAAAAAGCACTAGGTTAAAACAATATAAATAAACAATTAAAACATAGTAATTTGTGTGATATTAATTTTCTCAGGCAAAGTTATTCTGAAATAACAGTAGTTGGGTTTTCAGATTAAAAACTAACTTTTTCTTGTGATATATAGATATATATATCTATCCAACTACTGTTACTGTGATTAATTTTCTCAGGCAAAATTATTCTGAAATAACAGCAGTTGGGTTTTCAGATTAAAAACTAACTTTTTCTTGAGATATATATATTTAAAAATTAACTTTTTCTTGATATATATATATATCTCAAGAAAAAGTTAGTTTTTAATCTGAAAACCCAACTACTGTTATTTCAGAATAATTTTGCCTGAGAAAATTAATCACAGTTACAGTAGTTGGATTTTCAGATTAAAAACTCACTTTTTCTTGATGTGTGTGTGTGTGTGTGTGTATATATATATATCTCAAGAAAAAGTGAGTTTTTAATCTGAAAATCCAACTACTGTTATTTTAGAATAATATACACACACACACACACATAGCAAGAAAATAGATTTATGATAGAATCAGATAAGAAATATGAAAATGTTTAACAGTCTCTAGCTATATAACTAAGAAATAACCAATGACATTGGGGGAAGTTTTACCTTATTCCTTATTCTTTTTGATATACTTGTATATAAGTATGCCTAACAATCTTGATTTTTTTTCTTTCCTTCTTTTCTTTAAACGATAAGCATTTTATTCATGTTCACACTTTTAAAAAAATAATAAAAATATAAATGCACCATTAAAACATAGTAAGAATGATAAAAAATGGATTTTAAAAGTTAGAAGATCTTTATAAGCCAAAGCGCTGTTTGAACAAAAAAATACTTTTGCCTGCGGGTGGAAGTAAAGTAGAAAGGGGGCCCTCCAAACCTTCCGCGGCGGAAGGGAATTCCACAACCAAATCTTGAGCATCGCCCTGCATCTCAGAGCCGCGTCCCTTTCCTCTGGTCCTCAGGGTGAGAAAGAGGAATCTCACACTGGCTTGAAAAGTGTCTGTGCATTTTGACCTTTACTCAGATTTAATGTTTTTTATTTCAGTGGCAAATTGATGCTTACTGTACCATGGCTGATGACATCATCAGGAGGGGGACCCCCTATGACATCACAAAGGGATTTCCCTTGGTCTCAGGTTAGTCCTGAACTGACAGCTGTCCAGCTGACATCCAGGATTGCCCTATTCTCAAATTTTTAGCATTACAGCAACTTAAAACTTCAGTTGAGCGTTTGGAAACAGAGGCCATTTCTGCACTAGATATAACGCTACGATTCCACTTTCAACATCCTATGGAATCCTGGGGTTTGCAGTTTAGGGAGGGACCGGCTGGGATTCCATAGGACACTGAAAGTGGAATCATAGCACTATCACAGTCTAGTGCAGAAATGGCCGGAGTTTAGGCATCCAAAGAAAAGGAGCAGGCCAAGCGATGCAAGGAGTGTGAGCACAGCAAATGGAGGCGTTCTGGGTGTAAACAGCTTCCAACGTCTCGCTCTCCGTAAGGTTAGAAAATTCGGATTAAAGGAAAACTTCATTTGGGGGAGAATTCTCATCTGAGCAACCATGCCATCATTCTCTCCCAATAGTTGTAACCTTCTCTCTCTCTCTCTTTCTTCCTTTGAGATGAAAAAATCCTTATAGGTACCAAAGACGGTGAAGGTTTTAATACAGAGATGGTGAAAGCAGGAACCTCCTCCTTCCCCCTAAAAAGAAGAAGAAGGCTGACATTTCCAGCCCCCTCCGTCCTGTTGGCTGTGCTCCATGACCATGGCCATTTCCGCACGAGACTGTTATAGCGCTTTGATTCCACTTTCAACCTCCTATGGAATCCTGGGGTTTGCAGTTTCAGGAGGGGCCGGCCTCTATAGAGTTGGAAGAGACCTCAAAGGACATCCGGCCGGCCCCTCCCGAAACTGCAAACCCCAGGATTCCATAGGATGTTGAAAGTGGAATCAAAACGCTATAACAGTCTGGTGCGGAAATGGCCACAAATGAAAACATGACTCATTCATGACAATGAATGCCTGTGGGTTACGGTAGTATAAAACATGGTTACAGTGAGTTATCGTCTTGCTGGAACACAAGGTTTGGATGAACATTATGTGTTACAGGTCACCATGTGTTATATATGAACAGCAGATTTAAAAAGTCTGAATTGTCGTTGTAAGTATGTAGTTAGACATGCCGTCAAGGCATGGTGCCGTTTATTTTAAAGTAATAGCAATCCACAAGTAATTTACTCCATGTAAGCTTTAGGCTACCTATGCTAGAACCAAGTGTAACTAACAATGGATTGCCTATCAAAGGAAAGGGTCGATGCATCTCATCCTAGCAAAGAGGCTTTAAAAAGAGTAAGCTGAGAGGTGCCAGCTCCAAGGCATCTGGTCAGTGTTAAGATAGATACACAAAGAACCGAGACAGAGGTAACACCAAGATATGTTATGAAGCCACCTGAGAAAATTTGGGACGATTGGCAAGATCAAAGTATGGTAACAAAGGCCATTTTCGCCCTACACTTTATAGTGCTATTATTCCACTTTCAACGTCCTCTGGAATTCTGGGATTTGCAGTTTTGGGAGGGGCCTTGAGAATTCGCAGCCGGAGAGCTCTTGGGACTCAGGAAACTACAAATCTCAGAATCCCACAGGACATTGAAAGTGGAATAATAGCACTAAAACAGTGTAGGTCAGACGTGGCCAAAGTCCCCTGGGAACTGCTGGAAGTCTGGGAAAGGGGAAGAGCCAGAAAATCCACCGACGGGAACTATATGTGCATAAGAGTGCGTGCAACTGTTATAACCAAGTGTGTGTCATAGAATGTTCACTTCAGTCACAGCTATGCCTCATATACCTCATTAAAGACAGTGGGAAAACGCTGTGCATTTTCTTGAGAGTAAAAAAGTAGCCAGCACTTGACTCCCTCCCACCAGAAAGCAAGGCTGCCCGCAGGAATTGCAAGAGGGACCTTGCTTTTCACGGTGTCAGACTTGCTTGCTGAATAGGTAGATGTTCTTTGCTTTAGGGGCGTGCTCGCTCTTAAGGTGGACTTGGTATGGGCACCTGTATATTCTTGGGCCATTTCCGCACTGCATTGTTATAGCGCTATTATTCCGCTTTCAACATCCTAGGGAATCCTGGGATTTGCAGCTCAGGGAGGGGCCTTTGGAATTCCCAGCCAGAGAGCTCTTTGGCCTCAGAAAACTACAAACCCCGGAATTCACAGGAGGTTGAAAGTGGAATAATAACACTATAACAGTCTAGTGCGGAAATGGCCTCGGTCATCCTGCTGAATACAAAACAGTTAGAGATCCTTAACTCAAGGCTACAAATCGGGAACTGCAATGCAAGAATGCCAGTCGTTTATGAGATCTAAATGTGAGGAAGCTTTAGCACAGAGCAGGGTCTCTTGCCTGGCCCTTGGTGGCTGGATCGATGGGATAGTGACAGACGTCACAGATCTCAATATTTTCATCCCAGTCGTCGTAGTCCAAACTGCAACAGCAACCCATAATCTCTGCAGCGGCGCCAGAAGAGAGGTGAGACAGGAGGCCAGGGGAACGGAGGTCCAGCTCCCTTCGCAGCCAAGGGATGGCCGTCAGCAAAGGCAGGATACCTGGAGGAGAAACCAGAAGGCAGAACACGGTCCAACAGGTCTATGGCCATTTCCGCACTAGCCTGTTATCGTGCTATTATTCCATTTTCAACCTCCTGTGGAATTCTGGGGTTTGAAGTTTACTGAGGCCAAAGAGCCTTCTGGCTGAGAAGTCTAAACCCCCCCCCCAAACTGCAAACCCCAGGGTTCCATAGGATGTTGAAAGTGGAATAATAGCGCCATAACTGTGTAGTGCGGAAGCAGCCTATCTCTCAGAACAAAGGAAAGCAGTTCTGTATTAAACACCTACAGGGATGTCGCTACTGGGAGGAGAAGCAAAATAAAGGCATTGCAGCTGCAAATAAACTAACATTTTTAATATGAACTAAAATAGAAACACAGCACTAAAACAGCAAATTAAAACACTGAATGCCAACTCACTAGAACTAAACTAACTAAACACTAAACTACTAAAACAGAAAAGTGCTCCCCTCCCAAAGACAACGGAAACTGCAGTGTGAGAGAGAAAATAGGGAAAGACAGAAAAAATATTATTCTACAAATACAGATCCAGCTAAACAGTCTTGGTAGAATTACTAGTAATCGTATCTATAGATGATTGTATCATTAGATTTCTTATTGCTCAAAAAGTCCATAAACGGTTTCCAGTCTTTGAATCAATCTTCAGTTGGCTTATTTTTTAAAACCCACATTAGTTTGGACATTCGGGAAAACTCAGCAAGCTTAACAATCTTTTCTTCCTTCGCCAGGGCTTCCGTTTGTTTCCATGTCTAAGCAAACAACATTCTTGCATCTAACAAAGAACTCGTCTGCATTTACGGTCCAATTCCTTATTCATGATACCAGCAAAAACATTTCTGGTGACATTACAAAATCCACTTTTAAATTTTTTTTGAATGAACCCATTTTTGAATGAACCGAATCTTAGGCAAACCCCAGGATTCCATAGGATGTTGAAAGTGGAATAATAGCGCTATAACAGTCTAGTGCGGAAATAGCTTTAGACCAATAACTTTTGGGCTTCTTACAAGTCCACCACATATAGAAAAAGGACCCCCCCCTTGCCTTGAAATAGATGGGCCAAAATTCTTATTGGGTCCAGTGTCCTCATTTTGCTCCCCCCATGTAGAAAATCTAAAATCCAAAATAGAAGCCACAATCTTTTGGATGCCCAATTTCTTCTTTGCTTTAAAAAAAAATCATGGTTGCTAAGTGACCAGAAGGACAGCTAATTTTGCCCATGTCAGTCAGTTGCTGTTGACTGACAACTAAAACCAGCCTTTTATTTTGTGGCAGACAGCAGAAATGATCACCATAATTCAGAGTTGAACACCCTGTGCTGAGAGAGAAGCCAATTATGTGACAAATGTAGGAGGTTTTCTAGAGCCTCCTGTCGTCTCTCTGATGGTGCAGGGAATGTGTGTGAGACCTTTGGTCAAAATAAGTACATTGGTTTTGTGAGGTCCTACACTTAGGCAGAAAAAATGGAATGCACAAATACAGGATGGGGGACACATGGCTGGATAGCAGTATGTGTGAAAGGGATCTAGGAGTCTTCATAGACCACAAGCTGAACATGAGTCAGCAGTGTGATGCGGCAGCCAAGAAAGCCAACACGATTCTTGGTTGCCTCAATAGGAGTATGGTGTCCAGATCGAGGGAGGTAATGGTACCAATCTATTCTGCATTGGTTAGGCCTCATTTGGAATTCTGTGTCCAGTTCTGGGCACCACAATTCAAGAAAGATATCGATAAGCTGGAACGTGTCCAGAGGAGGGTGACCAAAATGGTGAGAGGCCTGGAAGCCCTGAAGCCCTATGAGGATAGACTTAGAGAGCTGGGGATGTTTAGTCTGCGGAAGAGAAGGTTAAGAGGGGACATGATAGCCATGTTTAAATATTTGAAGGGATGCCATGTAGAGGAAGGAGAGGGCTTGTTTTCTGCTGCTCCAGAGACAAGGACAGGGAGCAGTGGATTCAAGCTGCAGGAAAGGAGATTCCACTTGAACCTCAGGAAGAACTTCCTGATACTCAGGGCTGTCCGGCAGTGGAAGATGCTGCCTCGGAGTGTGGTGGAGTCTCCTTCTTTGGAGGTTTTCAAGCAGAGGCTGGATGGCCATCTGTTGGGAGTGTTTTGATGGGTGTTCCTGCATGGCAGGGGGTTGGACTGGATGGCCCCTGGGGTCTCTTCCAACTCTATGATTCTATGATGTCACATATGCAGCTGGAAAAGGGAGGTCTCCTATAGGAGCTAAACTTAGAGTAATGTTTTTATTATTTTAATTTTGGTAAATTGAACAGACAGTACATTCTCTCTCTCTCTCTCTCTCCCCATGTATGCATGTTTTCTGATTTGTACGAAAAACAAGATGGTTTCTCAAATCCAGTCTACCTTGTTTCTTGAGAATCTGTGCATGTATGGGTTATGTGATAATTTCTGTTATCTTTAGTTATGTGACCACATAAACCATAGGCTCCAACTGTCCCTGCTTGACCCTCTTCCATCCCACTTTCAAATCGGCTCAATTACTTGCTTCCCCTCCTACTTTCCCCCTTATACGTCAGCCTGCTTCGGCTGCTGCACACCGAGTCCAAAATGTAAACGTAGTTGTACTCCTTTAACTCTGCAGTGGGGAGAATAGAAGAGGGGGCAGAATCTTGCCTTTTCCTCTGGGTTCAGGCCAAAGCAAACTGCTGTAGCATTTCCCAGCTTCCTAAATTGCTTTTGCTTTTGCCACCACACTCTGATGTTGTTTGGCTACGCGTGTCCAACTTTTCATCTATGAAATGATGGAGGGTTTGCCTAAATCTAATCTTTCCATATCCTTGCAGCCTCCAAAACTGTGCCTGCTGAAATGTGAAGAATTTTTATTGGAACAATGCTAGCAAAACTTTGCTTTGGTCACCTTTTAATCACCACACTTGAAAGCTGTGAATTTTGGAATGATTAATTATGCCGGAAAGCCTGAGCATCACCAACAACAGCTACTCTGATCTGTGGGCTCAATCTCTCTTTCACACATACATACGTGCAATTTCCAAATCTCAAAAAAATAAAAAATGAAATAAATGGGGGTGGGGGGGGACCCTGCAACTATTGCATAATGCTCCTAAACATTTTAATCTGGAAATAATTTCCTAGGAAAGGAAAGGGACAAGTTCATTACCTTTACAGTAGGAGTCTTGTTAGATTAATAAACAGGAAATTGGGTGTTGGGAGATCTATAATGCAGCGTGCCGTTTCAGAAACAGTTTACGAACATCTGTTGAATTGCAGCATAGGTAAAAACTGATCACATTTTATCCAGCTAAATTGAGGGCTATTCTGAGGTCATGCGGTGACCAAGAGGAAACCCTCAGTCTTGTCTTGGTCTTCCTCCGGCCACAGACTCATTTGGTTTGACACCCTAAACCATCCAGCAGTTTGTAGCCAAAAACTAGGTTCCCTGTGGCCAAGCGACATCAGTCAAGATGGCCAAAGCGAGGAAGAACGGACAAGCTCGGGGAGGCTGCTGCGGTTTGCTTTTGCCGGAGCCAACTGGGAAGGGCAAAATCACGCCATGCCTTCTCTCCTCCCCATTGGATTAATGGAGTGCAAACTCCTTTGAATTTGGTTTGCAGCAACCAGAGTAACCCAAGGGCAAAGTGGAGGTGAGGAAAACTAGGACATTTTCAAACCGGTTGAAAAAGTGAGAATGACAAAGAATAAATTGAGATGGTCCTTGCCAAATTGTGAATGTCATCACTGTGAGTTATGTAGCGACATCATTTATTTTTATCGATGCACAGCAGGCAAACACTTCTTAATATTTGTTCATTGCTTAATGAATATATTGAAACACATGGGCCATTTCCGCACTGCACTCTTATAGCACGATGATTCCGCTTTCAACCTCCTATGGAATCCTGGGGTTTGCAGTTTCGGGAGGGGCCGGCCTCTATAGAGTTGGAAGAGACCTCAAAGGACATCCGGCCGGCCCCTCCCGAAACTGCAAACCCCAGGATTCCATAGGATGTTGAAAGCAGAATAATTGCGCTAGAAGAGTGTAATGCGGAAATGGCCATGAACACATATATTACACCTACATGTATGTTTGGAACAGCAGGAAGGGAAGCCTGGAGTTTTCAAGGCCTCCGTCTCTCCTTTTCAGAGTAATTGTTTTTCAACACACAGCCTACTATTCAAGGTTCCAGTTCAAGTCTCTCCAAGAATTGGAAGCCAAAACACACAAAAACTTGTAACCTAATAACAAAGATAGACAATGCTGTTGTTCTTTCAAATTGCAACAGCGAAGATACAAACCCAACTCAGCAAAATGTATTTCAACAAAAGCTTCAACGCTGGCATTGCATTCTGTATCCCTTTGCCAAAACTTTGTGCGGTTGCATTGAGTTTCTGTCTTTAATGCAGCAATCTTGTTAAGATGAAATCGGTGTATCCCATTTCTTCGTGGCAAATGTATCTGTACTGATAGGGATACAAGTTCTCGTTTGCAGTTTGTTGCAGAGGAGTTAAAAAAATAATATAGTAATAATAAATATAACCTAACTCAAGACAAGAAAAGCCCTGGAACGATAAAGCCGTCTTATCGAATCAGTCGAAAGAGGAGGAAATCATGTTAATGGAAAAAAAGTGTCAGCAACAGAAGATTGGATTGTTAAGGCTGATAAGATATCCAAAATGGCACGAGGAATTTGGCTTTTAAAGGACAAGACTGGAAACCATTTTTGGTCTGTCTGAGCAATAAGAAATCAAAGGATGTAATAACAATTTGCAGATACGCTTATTAGTAGTTTGCAATGGATCTGCGATGGTGCCATGACATTTTTCTATTTTTAATTATTTTCTGTTTCTCATTACAACTTAGTTGAGGGTATCAAGGCCTTTTTGTCTTTTAGTATGTTAGTTTTGGTAACTTGGTGTTCTGTTAAATTACTGTTTAGTGTTGTTTTTCTTAAGTTTATTCTTTTAATGGAGTGCTTTGATTTTAGTTTCTGTTCACATTAAAAATGTTAGTCAAAGTTTAGGTTATTTTTGTGTAAAAATTGACAAATAGATGTATTTTAAAAAGAGCAGAAAATAATGCTTCATTGTTCTTTTAAACTGTAGGCCGCGTTCAGTCCCAATTTTGAAAGAAAAGTAGGATATTAATTATTATTATCCTTATTATTGTTATTATTAGGCCAACTGCTTGTAACAATAATAAAAACATTGCACTAAATTAATTTAAATAGCAGGAAATAAGCATGAGTTCGTAGCTTTACCTTTCGATGAAAGAATGAGATGTTTCAGGCCATTTCCGCACTAGAGTGTTATAGCGTGATGATTCCACTTTCAACATCCTATGGAAACCCCAGGATTCCATAGGATGTTGAAAGTGGAATCATAGCGCTATGAACCTCTAGGGCGAAAATGGCCTTACTCAGAAGGAGAAATGAAAAATAGTTGGCGGATTCCTCTTGGAGACAGAATGCAACTAATGGCAGAAGGTGGGGCAACCCAGGAGAAACAAGCTCCACCTCATGTTCCAAATTTTGCTGTATTTATCTTCCATCACTTACCTCTTAGTAAGGTGGATGGAAGCCCAGTTCTCCTTGGATCTTGCAACTGGGAAGGGAAGGAAATTGCTTCCTCATCACACTGGACGGATAATCCTGTTTTGTCTAGAATTCAGGCAGGAGCTTCCACACCAGATGACTACAAACACGCACTTGCCCCTTTCTCTCTTTCTTTCTCTCTTTCTCTCTTTCTTTCTCTCCGGTTCTTGCCACCTCCGTTGCTGATTTCCTGCCCTCTGAGGTCTTCGCACAACAAGCAGCTCACGAAACTTGTTCTAGCACTGCTTGACCACAAAAAGTTCCAAAACCACTCCGACAACTCAAAAGGTTTCCTGCTAACTTCAAACCCTGTTGTTAGGTAGTTTTGTGTCTGGATTATGTTGTCACTGTGGCCTCGTATGGATTGCGTGGCCTTGCTCTGGGTGTTTGTGGCGCATCTGCCATGGCCTACTTTTCTTTGGCCCCCTGATAACCCTCGCCATGGAGGAGTCAGCTCCAGTTCATTCACCCAGGAGTGTTCTCAGGGCGTGATGCCCTTGTGAGACTCTCTACAGACCCCCCAAACCAGGCTGAGGACTTGGATGATGCCTTCCTGGGACAGACAACAAAACAGTCAGAAAGGGGAGTGTAGCAGCAATGGGGGCTTCAGCTATCCTGATACTTGTTGGAAGTCCAACTCTGCCAAGAGTATTGTTGTGGCGAGGAAAGGATGAAGACCTTCAGGTTCTTTCAAAACAGAAAGCTTTATTTTCCAAACCTTTTATTTACTGCGCAGGGCAAGCAGCGGAAATACAATGTCCAAAACTGCCCGCCCCGATTGATTAAAACACTTAGTTCTTATACCTTTGGTCAACAGCGTCAGCAATCAATCACATTTCTAGTCTACGTCAGCCATTACATTTGGAGCTTAATACCAACCCCAAAACAAGGGAACAAAGGCCTCAGTAACCAAATGACTGACAAAAGATGAGGCAAAAGAGTATGCTTGACTCCCTTTTACTTCCCAGGCACCTAAGCATAGTGTTACAAGGCCAATCATACTTTTAAACTGAGATAAGGCAGGGACATCTGCTGTCCAACTCGCTTATTTTTCTACTCAAGCTGTACTTGTCTGAATTTAACTCCTTCATTCCCCCTTCATGCCAAATTCAATTCCTTGCAATTTGAAGCATGCGCTATTTCCCTATTTCCTTTATAACACAAAGGATACATAGCAGCAAAAGTTACATAGCAGCAGTAGGATTCCTCCAGCAGTCAGGTATACAAAACCTGTGAACAGGGCTTTCAGACCCACGGTTTTAGGGGAAAGATTTATTGTGCACAATTCCATCCTCCCTAACACTGTCTCACAGAGTACCATTGTATTCCTTTCAAACACAGAGAGATTTCAATCAAAGCATATACTGCAGCCTTTCCCTCTATTACTTAATCATTACAGATTGAAAACTATTTAACATGCAGAGTACAGAAAAGCAGATTTAGTAAGGCCATTATTTATGCACAAAGCAATTCTACAAACAGTGTCTTTTACCCATACTTACTTAGGGAACCAGATAATCATGTCCACATGCCTGCAGAGTACAAGAATGACTTTCTAACATTGAATACTGCTAAATGTATTTTCCCTCTTCACAATCAAATTCATTTACACAATAGTAAGACAGTTCAACCAATTTCATGCTGGGCTACCTTCATTGGTTGGTGCCCTGGGTGAAAGGGGATACCCTCAGTGGCCACACCAACTCATCCCAGAAGACAAACCATATACCCATTTACCATTGTAAAAGCTGGTTTCTTTCTAGAACTCATTTATGGAGGACCAGGCCCCCTTTTCCCATATAACCTCAATAAAACCATTGCTATAACTAAAGGAAAAGTCAACATTGGGATGCTTTCCTGGGCATGCCTGTAGAGATTCAGGGATTTCAAACTTTACATAACAATTGGGATAGTCTCCTAAGCTTAGCCCATGAGAACATACTCAGCCATTACTGACCTTCAGGGTGTTCAAGATCTGATTGACCAGTTGGTGAAACCAATTCACTTCCCAGCCTCTCCTGCCCAGCATTCTCATCATCACCATCATTACCAGCAATTACCATATACACATATCTTCCAACCCCACAGAACATCCGTCTGTAGTGATAAAACAGGCAGGCCAGGCTTCCTGCCCCTCCTATGCCTGCCACAACCCATAATATTGTCTCCAACATTCAGGGATCTGGCCGTGTGTAGAGCAGTGTGTACGTCCCAGGTCACACCCGCAACAGGGCCTAGTCCCGTCTTCTTCCTCTCCAGTTGCTAAGTCTGACCGTAAGTAGAGCCTGACAGCTTCCAGGTGTGTGTCAGGCAATAAGGTCTAGCTTAGATTTCTTCATTCACCAGTCTGCGGATCTGACTGTGCTTAGAGTGACCAATTTCTCCTGGTCTGGTCACAGCAGAGTCTAGTCCGAATTTTCTCTCCCCCTTTCCGTCTGGAGATCTTCAGGTTCAGAGGATTTTACAACCCAATCAGTAAAGGCTCTCTTAGCCTGGCATAAAGTATCCAAAGCTTCAACCCTGCTACCTTTACAGCTGTAGGGGCAACCAGCAACACCTAATACAATCCCTTCCACCTATGACCCGGTTGCACTCTAAGGGGAATCTCTACTCCCACATTTTCTCCCTTGTTGTACTCAAGCTTTCCCTAATCTACTAACTCTCTCCTATATGTCTCCTTGATCCATCCAAAATGGCCTCATGCTTTGGCTTGAAAGGGAACAAACAGCCTTATGGTTCTGTGAAGTGTGTACCTCATCCTATGCCATCCTATAATGGGGCTCTGGGAAGAACAAAAATACTCCTGGTTTTTCTGTTGTGGGCTGCACATGGAATAAAAGTGAAAAGCCTCTGTAAAATGGGCTAGGTAGATGGTGGTATAATCTTGCCCTGTGTTGGCATCCAGTCCAAAGACATAGCCAGGGCTGTTGTTTGGGCCATACACGTTGAACTACTGTGTCTTCGGGATTTTTATCCCACTTCCTCCACTTCTCCTGAGTTCTGAGGTCTGCAGGTACAATGTGACTTCCAGGTGATTCCTAGAACGGTGGTTCTTGCCTTTGGTGATCCTGTGGACAGATGCAGGTCTGTTGCTCTTGAGCATATGTGGTGTGTGGGCCTTTTAGGGCTGTTGTTGGTCCTTTAGCTGTCTCACAGCTTGCATCTCTCTTTTCTCTCTCCCTTGCCTTTTCAGTCAGCGTCCTTCAGCTGCAGTTCCACTTCCAGCCTGGAGGGGCGCACAATCGCCTCTCAGAAGTGCCCCCTATTTTCTCCCTTCCAGCTCAGAGGTGCACCATCACCTCTCCTCCCAGCTTACTCGTAGGGGTGCTCTGTCACCTCCTCCATCCAGCTGAGGCTGCGCTTAGGGAGCCATTCCAATCTCCACCTTATCGGGGACTGGTGAGGGGGCACTCCTTTGCTGCTTGGACTGCCTTTCATCTTGGACTCTGCCCTTTCCTGTATTCTTCATGCTTTTGCTGCCAACTTTCCTTTTCCAGAATGTCACAACTCCAAGCCCTTGCCCTTCTCTGTCTGTGGGATGAGGAACAAAACCTTTTCCTCAGTCTGCTCTTGACATCTGGCCACTGACAGTATTCTACTTCCATTAGTCCCTGCATCTGTCAGTTGGACCATCTTTTCTGCTTTCCTCTTCCACACACGTCCACATCCTTCTCTGATTCTCTTCAGGCTCTCTTGCCTATATCTCTCCTGCCCCCACTGGGCACTTTGGCTCTCAGAGACCCTCATCCTCCTCTGGGGTTCTCTTGTCTCTTCTGACCTCTGCTCCATCATTCGTTAATCTTCTTTCTTTCTCCGCTTGACAGCCAGTCATAAATCTTGTTTCATAGAGCCTTACAATTGCAGGTCCTTTAAACCTTCCTTAATTGTTCTGTGGAATCCTGAATCCTTTTCAAAGACTTCCTGAAGAGATTCCTCTGCTGCATCATAAGAGAGTTGCTAACAATAGGAGTCTTTGGCTCTCCAACTATCTGTCCAGCAACCCTTTGCTGCCTCCAAAACCTTCAAATTCCTGAAGCCTCCTCCAAACACTCAGATAGCTTTGGGTTTTACAACAGTCCACAGCTCCCAGTATTTCCAGGCAGTCTCCCATCCAAGTACTAACCAGGCCCGACCCTGCTTAGCTTCCAGATCAAACGAGATCGGGCGTGTTCAACTTTAAACACATTGACTGGCTTTTACTAGCAGAGGCTGACACTGGGGAGAACCACTCCCCACCTGCCTGTCAAAGACACTCTCCCCCTTATCCACACCTGGGAGTTCTCTCCTGGATGATCTGCTTTGCCTGCTGGATAATTTGGCTCCTTTCTTCAGTAGTTACTGGCAATCTTGCCAGTTAGGCATGTGCATTGCCATGATGCTAGAACACAGTTCTACTATCTTTCAATTCAACAAATCAGACGTGGTGGAGGGCATATATGCATAAACAGGTATGTAGGGAGGTGTTGTAGATTTGGCATCATCTGAGTTAGCTGCCTCAATAGAAGGCAACTGCATTCCTAGCTCGAATGTCCACAGGCAAATCTTCCTATTAAGGGGAGTTTACAATTTCCCTAAGTTGTTGAGTAGCTTCTTTAATAAAAATCATGACACCATGGCTTCTGGTTCTGCTGCTTAGAATCCTCAGGCAGCCTCTCTGGTGGGGTCTGCCGCTACTCCCATCCTCCCCCTCCTTCTCATTGCAAGCTGGGGGTGGGGAAGAACTGCTGCAGCCATTTCTACTTTTTTCTCTTCCATGCAAAAGCAGGCGGGTCTTTCATGCAAACGCTGATTCTTTTGCTCTTCCCCCTCCCTGTCTGTCTCCTCAGGGGAGAGGCAGTTTCCTGTTGGTGTGTTTAATTCCCCCGGGGGGCATCCAATATTTTACTTCTCTTGTTACTACAATTCCCATGTGCCCCAAAGTTCGTATTCTAAATGCTTTTTTTTTTTAAACAAGTTGTTGACATAATAATGCCAGAATTGCAAATTCACGCTCCTCATTCCCTCCGTCTCAAGAGGGGGAGGGTTGCATTCAGCCCGATGGCCACAAGAAGTGAGAAAAAGCCATGTCTTTTGGAGAAACAGCCTTCCCTATGCTAAAGCTGCATTGTAATCTGGTTTTCCCTCTTTGATGTAGAAATGTATCAAAAAGGTAGACACAACTGCTGCCACACTAGAAAGAATAGTTCATTGTTCATTGTAAGGGAAAAACGAAACTAACGCCTCTTGTATGACATGTTTGTCTATACGGGCTCTCAAGGTGTTTTTTTTGTTTGTTTGTTTTTGTTTTTCCTTCTGTGTGAGCCCAAAGGGGGAGAGATTCTTGATGGCTGAAGAGTTTGAAACATGAAACAGGCAGCTGTCACCAGAGTCTTCAGCAATGTTTTCCAGAACTCCCCATCCTGTATTCATTCACTTGAAAGCCTGCTCTTCTGTTATTATTATTTTTCCTCTACCTCTGATGTGTGTTGAAGGTTGCTTCCGGTTATTTAGAAATCAGACCCTGCTTCTATGACATCCTCACTCAGCCTGCCAGGCTGAAAATGAGTTATTGAAACTACTTCATAGCTCTCCCTATGTACACACTGACAGAATTCTTAAGCATTTGGCTAAAGAATTCCATCTCCAAAAACCAGCAACTATGGAGTTAACATCTAAAGGAGAAGGGAGGGGCTACAGGGAGGGGAAAGGGAGGCAGGCAAAGGAATGCCGCTCTTCAACCCCCTTCCTGCTCCAAAACTTGAGCTAAGTAACATCGAGGTAAGAAAAAGTCTCCTATATTCAACTCCTTTTTCAAAAGCTTGCTGCTTCCTTTTTTTTTTTTCTCCTGAAAGTCCTTTGACTTTTGAAGTGCCAGCCCATGGGATACTCTCTCTGCCTCTTGCAGAGTGATTTTCTTTCCAGTTGATTGAATCACCGACCTGTGCATTTGGAGAAAACAATGAAACCCTATTGTTTCCTCACTATTTCTCATTAACACCTACGGTTTGCCTCATCATTTACATACTGACTTAATTTCTGCTTTTTCCAAGCCCCTGGCCAGATAACTTCCATCCCTGCAGGCAACTTCATGGTTAACTCAGAGCCAGGAGAGGGAGGGCTATGGGCAATGGCACCCAGCAGAGGGAAAACAGAGCGCTTTTCTCCTGTCCTGGAATTTTCCTACACGTATTAAAGTACAAATGGCACAGAAATAGTAAAGTTTCCACTTAACCCTTTCATGAAGTTTTCAACATGCATTGAAGCAGTGTCTGTCAACTGCCACCCTCCACCCAGATTTCTTCCCAAACGACAACACACAGTAGGGGTGGGGGTGAGCTGAGGGTAGGGGGTCCCAACAGCTCGAAACAATGAGGTAGACACCTTTCAGACTCGCTGACTTACGCAGCCGGAAGTTCCGACGGTCTGCAGTAAGAAATGCAACGATCATTCTCTCATTATACACGCATACGCGCTTTCAAACAACAAACACAGCCTCCCACCACCGTTTACCAGACTTGAAGAGACGTCTCTTTACCAAAGTCTTCGCGGCTTCACTCACGGCCCCACTAGCCATGAGTTACTAGGGCGAGACTTAGAGAGGTGATCAAGCTCTCTCTTTCCCTTGAAACGCAAGGGAGTCAACTTCACCAATTAGCCGTGGGAGGCCTTATGCTTTCTGCATGACCAGAGTCCGTTGACTAGAAAATGCTGCTGCCAGGGAAACCACCCCGCTCAAAGCCAAACCTCTTCGACCAAAAGCAGTCGAGGGCGCCCTGGGTTTCGCCAAGAGGGGGGGTGGCGACCCCAACACTCAAGCATCTGTCAAGGGGGGCCCCAAAAGCCCCTTCTCTCGTTTCCCGGCCAACGCACCAAAATGTTGTGGCGAGGAAAGGATGAAGACCTTCAGGTTCTTTCAAAACAGAAAGCTTTATTTTCCAAACCTTTTATTTACTGCGCAGGGCAAGCAGCGGAAATACAATGTCCAAAACTGCCCGCCCGATTGATTAAAACACTTAGTTCTTATACCTTTGGTCAACAGCGTCAGCAATCAATCACATTTCTAGTCTACGTCAGCCATTACATTTGGAGCTTAATACCACCCCCAAAACAAGGGAACAAAGGCCTCAGTAACCAAATGACTGACAAAAGATGAGGCAAAAGAGTATGCTTGACTCCCTTTTACTTCCCAGGCACCTAAGCATAGCGCTACAAGGCCAATCATACTTTTAAACTGAGATAAGGCAGGGACATCTGCTGTCCAACTCGCTTATTTTTCTACTCAAGCTGTACTTGTCTGAATTTAACTCCTTCAGTATCAGGTCCACCAAATTTCTCACTTGCCTTGCAGACAACTTCATGGTCAAGGACAAGAGGAAAAGCTGTTTTAGATCTGACCCTAACCAACAATGATGACCTGGTTAATGGGGTGGCAGGACCCTTTGGTGGAAGCACCCATGTTCTCCTCAAGCTTATTATGCAGCAGAAAGGAGATATTAAAGGCACAATTTCAAACAGTTCCAGCGAGGAGGAAAAATGGGAAGTGTCTAAAGAATCTGGGATGGGTGTTCAACTAAGCAAAGACTCATGCCCAACAGACCTTCACATCTATTGTATGTTTAGTGTTACAAAACAGTATAGATTATGTATGCAATATGGATCATTGACTATGTAGATTTAATGGAAATTGACCCAGATAGATAGATAGATAGATGGATGGATGGATGGATGGATGGATGGATGGATGGATGGATAGATAGATAGATAGACAGACAGATAGATATTTGCACACATACACACACATTTTACTTATTTCCTACTCCGTTGGTTTGTTGCTTATCAGTTTGGGGAGACAGATCCTATATTTCCATTTTCCTTTTCTTGTTGGACTCATTTCCGCACTAGCTTGTTATAGCGCAATGATTCCACTTTCAACATCCTCTGGAATCCTGGGCTTTGCAGTTTCGGAAGGGGCCGGCCCCAGGATTCCAGAGGATGTTGAACATGGAATCATTGCGCTGTAACAGGCTAGTGCAAAATGGCCTTAGAGAAGGAAGCAGCCCCAACGGCCATCTCGTCCAGCCACCTGCCATGTGGGAAGACGCAACTAGAGCACCCCTGAAAGATACCCATCCAACCTGTGTTCAAAGACCTCCAAAGAAGAGAGTCCCAGTCTCTGGCGCAGCAGACAATAAGCTCACTCCATTTTCTACATGACGTCCCTTCAGATGCACAATAGAATGGTGTAATTGCCAACACCGTCCTTGATAAATGGACATTCAGGAACAGTTCAGGAAACAGGAACACTGGTAACAGGAGCAATAGCATGCATTTCAAACAGACATTATTCCCAATCGGAAAGACAATAGGAAGGGCAAACAAACAAAGGCTGTGATAAATATAATCTGCATGGGTGGAGGTGTTCTGAGCTGGATCTAGTTGCAGGACTCTCAAAGGCTTTGTTTGACACTGGAAATTGAGACACATCATGGCTATAAAGTAAACTTTATTGGTGTTACATCAATGTTGCAGATGGTCTACAGGAAAGCAAAGCATCCCAGCCATTGAGCCAATGGGTTCCAGCATCCCCTCACAGCTGGTGGGAGAACTGGGCACCTGAGCAATGACTTTCACCCAGGCCATCCCAGGGCCAGCACCCCAAATCCCCATGGCTGGACAGAGGGTCCCCTGAGCTGAGATGCACACACAAAACCCCAGGCAAAAAAAAGAAGACAAATCTCCCTGGTTATACAGGGCAGAACCAAACAAAGAAAACTGAACTGGACCAGCGAGACTCCTCTCCCATCCCAGCGGATGTGAGAACTGTAGAAGCTAATGGTAAAGTTTCTTCCCACGGTGGCATCTCTATCCTTGAACTAAAGTGAAGCTTTCTAGCAGGACCTACTGTCCGCAAAATAACGCTCTCTACGCCACTGGGCCGATGTTACCCATTGACTACCATGCTGATAAGGACTCTGGACCCATCTCCTCACATCCACTGCAGAAGGATTATTCATTATTGTAATGTTTGAAGGGTGCCTGACCCACAGGAGGGGCTGATGGCTGTAGTGCCAGTGGGGTGGCCAATCCAAAAAGATATTCTAAAAGGCCCACAGGGTATTCAAGGCATTGCAGCCCGTCTATAGAATACGTACAGGGCCAGTACTACTATACAAAACACCAGTGGTGGATGAGTGTGCAGACAATGACGAGAACACATGCTGCGCACTACTCCAAGGTCCTTTATGGGGTCACTTTTGGTCCCCAAACCCTGGCAGTTTCCCTCCCTGGCACAAACATTATTTGCTGTGCAAAAAGAACATCGATGTGTTGTTTTTGCAGTCTCTAAATACAGCAAAGCCGTTAACAATGAGTAATATGCAATACCATCGCTTTTAATGTGTTGCTTCTAACCTCCATGTATGCAGCATTGTGCTGCCTGGGGCAACTCTGAGGGACAGGGCTTTCTCTCTGCCCATGTGGGAACCTTGTTGTCTAGCCCATGGCCAAAGACATGGGTCAGGCTGCGCTGCAAAAACATGCGCTCCACTGGCAAGAGGAACACAGAGCTACAGATCTAGGTCCCTTGCTCAAGCATGAGGACTTGAGTTGGAAGCACAGAATGGGACGGTGGCTCCTCAGCACAGAGAGAAACGCCGGGAGTTGATGTTCATGCGGGTGACGCCAATGTGCTTGAGAGGGGTGGACAAGAGGAACGCCATCTTGGGTGGGATGTTGCACAGCAGGTCGGAGTCCTCTTCGCAGCCCTCCAGGCCGAAGGTGGCGTCGTCCAGCATCTCCTTGTGTTGGTGGCAGGCCTGCTCCACCTTCAGCCGGTGGATCTGAGCGCGCAGAGACATCAGCTGCCGGGCCAGCTGGTGGTCCAAGGCCTGCATCTCCCGCTGAGCAGAGGAGGACAAGGAAGAACAGTCACGGGTGAGAGACAGCATTTCCTGGACCCACTGGCCTCAGTCCAGATGCTACACCCCACTTGAACAGACCTATTGAATCAGCAGGGTTTGCCTAAGCGTTGTGTTACCATTCAGCAGAAGCAAAAAGCTAAAAAGATTTGGCAAGTGTGCTCTAACTGTCCTGCAGAAGAGAAGGTTAAGAGGGGACATGAGAGCCGTGTGTAAATATTTGAAGGGATGCCATGTAGAGAAGGGAGAGGGCTTGTTTTCTGCTGCTCCAGAGACCAGGACAAGGAGCAATGGATTCAAGCTGCAGGAAAGGAGATTCCACCTGAACCTCAGGAAGAACTTCCTGACGGTCAGGGTTGTCCAGCAATGGAATCTGCTGCCTGGGAGTGTGGTGGAGTCTCCTTCTTTGGAGGTTTTTAAGCAGAGGCTGGATGGCCATCTGTCAGGAGTGCTTTGAGGGTGTTCCTGCATGACAAAAGGGGGTTGGACTGGATGGTCCCTGGGATCTCTTCCAACTCTACATTTCTATGATTCTATGATTCTACTGGGACTAGCCATATGGGACGCTTCTGCTACATCTGATGGGACCATCTTGGTGGCTGAAACTCCCTTCCTAGAGGAGATAGATTGGTGCCCTCCTTACTGTACTTTTGCCAGCAGCTAAAGACCTTTTGGCTTTAGCAAGCTGACATCTCGAGGGAAAGGATCTTTCATAAGGTACTGCACTGCTTCTATTTGTTGTTTTCTGTTTCATGGTCATACTTTTAACTGCCTTTAATTTGCGTTGATAATTATGTTTTTATTTTTGCGTGACAAGATTGTCTTTTTGGCTTTTCCTGTTTTAATTTTTGGCAGCCATCGTAAATCCCGGACTGGGGAAAGGGTGAGATGCTGGGATGATGTTGCTGTCAGGTATTAGGCCATGTTTTCCCCATCACTGCATTTATTGCATGTCTTCAAGTCAGCTCAGACTTATAGTGACCTTGGGAAGATTTATTCAAAGGAAGTTTGCCCCGTCTTCTTCTGAGGCTGAGAGAGTGTGACTTGCCCAAGGCCAACAACTGGGCTTCCAAAGTTGAATGGGAATTCATACCCTGGTCTCCTGGAGTCCCACTCCGGCACTCAAACCATAGACTTTGCCAATGCTCTCTGGTTATGATCCTACACTGATATTTTTCAACTTTTTACAGATTAACAAATAAATATGTTGATAGAAAATCTAGTCTGAAATCTTGCTGGGGACTTGCATCTTTGTAAGTGGGCTTACCTCTGTTGGAATTGGAACTGGGCTGTTCCACAACATCTGGACTCAGTAGAAGGCCACCGGGTCACACTATGGCCATTTCCGCACTAGATTGTTATAGTGCTATTATTCCACTTTCAACATCCTATGGAATCCTGGGGTTTGCCATTTAGGGAGGGGCCTCAAGGAGTGTGGAAATGGTATATGTAGGGCCGTTGGCATAGAAACCAAGGCAGAGGAGCACCAATCTGCATTGGGACTGATGTGCAGGAGGACACCCACTTGAAAGTGCCAATGATGCGCCTAGTAGAGTCCGATGCACATTGGAACCTCTTGCCAGTGTCATAGAATCATAGAGTTGGAAGGGACCACAATGGCCATTGAGTCCAACCCCCTTCTCCCATGCAAGAAAACACACTCAGAACACCCCCAGAAAATGCTCTTCCAGCCTCTGTTTATGCACCTACAAAGAAGGAGGAGACTTCACCATACTCCATTGAGGCAGCATTGTCTAGTGGCTCTTACTGTCAGGAAGTTATGGAGGATGGAGCAAGCCTGTTTTCTGCTGTTCCAGAGACTAGGACACAGAGTAATGGCTTCAAAGTTCAGGAGAAGAATTTCCACCAAAACATCAGGAAGAAATTCCTGACAGTAAGAGGTGGTTGAGAGTGGACTATGCTGCCTCAGTGGAGTGTGCTGGAGTCACCTTCTTTGGAGGTCTCTTCCAACTCTACGATTCCTCTGGACACATCCCAGCTTGAAAGGTCATCTCTTCCCCTCCTTGCTCACCCTACAAAGAAGCATACAACGCCCCCCAATACCTGCTGTTATCACGTTCAAAGAAGTGAGAAGCTACTCACCAGCTCTGTCCGGAGCCACTCAAATGCCTCTCCGATGGTGGGAAACCCACAGATGCTCTGCAACGCCCCTGGACCCTGGTGGTCTTCCTTGACGGAGCTCATCACCACCTCCTCACCTTGCTTCTCCTGTAGGGTCCTGAGAGCTCCATCTTTGAGGCCATTCCTCCAGGAGGGACTTTGCACATGGGCCTTCCACTCCAGGTAGGAAGGACGTCGCGTCTGCAGCTTCAGCTTTGCCGTCAAGGCCTTGACGCTGTCCAGGTTCTCATCTTCTGAGTTGGACTCCTCTTCCCCCAGTTCCTTGAACCTCACCAGAGCCATGGGGAGGTTGGAGAGCGAACCAGCCTTTCCAACAAGCGACAAAACGACACTCTCTTTCTCTGTATCAGATGGATCTGTGCATTATATATGTGTGTGTGTGTGTGTGTATGCGTGCGTAGATGAGAGCTATTTATTTTGAGAACAATAAAGTCCTGGGAATTTTTTTTTCTAATGCAGGAACTTTAATCACCCAGAGGTTAACAACCTAGGCTTTTTTTATCAAAAGAAAAAAAAATTATTGTCTCCAGCTGGGTGGAGACACCCTGTTCTTTGAAAGGAAGTTTCAGCGAGGACATAAAAGATGACAAGCGTGTAAACTTTACACTGTTAAGCAATTTATCCCGCAGGCACTCCTTCCTTTCCTGCTTCTATTATCAGCAAAGAAAAAAAAATATTAGGAAGAGGTCCACCGTCCAGGTCTCCAAAGGAGGGGAGAATCAAAGGTCACAACACCAGTGCCTTCCTATCAGTCATGCCGTAGTCATATGCTCCAGGATGAGACTTGGGATCAAAGATACAGTGCTTAGCTGCTAACCAACTTGCCTCGTGTTTTATGAACCATAAGATGGAAGTGTGCAAGCACTTTGCCGTTTTTTTTAACCACAACACAAAAATGGCAGCACAGAGAAGCAGAAGCACCACCTGCTGCTGCTTACTGGTAGGAAAAACGGGCATTTAATGCACTTCAGTGCAGTAGAGTGTATTCCAGTAAACTCTAACACACTCCAAATTACACATGTTATAGTTGTACATAACATAGGAAGCAGCAAATCATTGGTCACGGTCTGAATCCTGATGGTAAGTCCCACCAGAGGAGATCCACTAACTCAGTATGTGAGAATTTGTGCAAGTTAAATTGACACAATGGGTCTACTTTAGTAGGCACTTTGACAAAAGGATTCAGGCTATCGCTAGCAATAATTTGCACTAGCATGGGAATGTAGGAAGTTGCCTTAAAGTGAGTCACACCAAATGCAACAAAAGGGTGTGATCTTTCAAACTCTACATTTCTTCTGACCTCTGCTTGCTGTCCAACATCTTCTTTGCACAGCATAAATGTCTCCGTGCAGAGATATGCTACGCCAGCACCACACAGTCCCTATGCAACACCTTGCAACATATGCCAGTGACCAGCTGCTATTCTGCAAGATGCAACTGTAATGCACAATACACAACTGTCAGCCACAGTGCGCAGCTGCAATACACAGCATTGCGCTGTCAGCAGAATATATCTGTTGCCACCTGCTGGGGAGGCTCTAGCTGGAGATCTAGCATTAAGCAGGAGGTTGGATTCAGTTGCCCAAGAGGTCCCTTCCAAATCTAGGATTCAGCAAGATAGCTCTGCTTGTTCCAGCTTATACACTTTAGATCTGTCCAAGGGTGTCACTGGTTCTTTTAGCCTTCTGATAACCAGAGAGGTGTGAGTACATGGAGGGGAACACCACTAAAACCCCAAAACCCAGTAGGCACAGTCTGTAGGACTTTCCACCCTCAGCCCAGGCGCTCACAGTCCCCTTATCTTCAGCGGCTGGGTCAGGTCACTCCTAAACTCCTGGCTTATTTGCTGCTGCTAAACAGCTGTCCTGCATTTAAGGTGGAACAGAAAGCCCAGGCTCACTGCATGGACAAAGAAATGGACACTGCCAACGAGGAATGCAAACACAGCAGCAAGCGTGCTTAAATCGATGAGAGAGAATGGCCAGCGCAGTGTACTGGGGTCTTTAATCCCTTCTTCAACATTCCTCCTTTCTTTCTTTAACATCACACCTTTCTCCCAAGCTGGCAACCAAGGTGGCTTATGGCACAGATTAAAATAGTACAGCTAAAAGATAAGACAACAAAAAGTTAAGAAACAGTTTAAAAAACTATTCCATACCCTCCAACTTGGCAGGGACAGTCCCAGTTCATCTTCGGGTGTTCCCCATTTTCAGCTACTTTTAAAATGTCCCAGTTCCTCTCTCCCCCCTCCTCACACTTTGGCCATTTCCGCACTAGCCAGTTATAGCGCGATGATTTCACTTTCAACATCCTCTGGAATTCTGGGGTTTGCAGGCCAGCCCCTCCCGAAACTGCAAACCCCAGGATTCCAGAGGATGTTGAAAGCGGAATCATCGCGCTATAACTGGCTAGTGCGGAAATGGCCTTCGTCCTCAGCTTATGTTGGTTGCTCCAAACTGAGTTCAAAGTGTTCTCAATTAATTCAGCAGGGCTGTAGTAGCAAACTCCCAATTAACGATTAGTCGATAACACCTGGATCATAACAGAAAGGTTATTTTTATTTCATTTGCGCAAGCAGAGGGTAGCTGTGCTCCGGCACCCAAGACAAACCACTCCAAAGAAATGGCTGCATGCAGGCAGCTATATATCCTCCTGAACATGGCTACAGAAGCAAAAAAAAAAAGTTAGTTAATTGGCTAATCCAGATACATATGCATATAGGAACTATATACTCAAATACTCTTTTAAAACTCATGCTAAGCCCAGCTTGAGAGGGCATTATTGTTTATTCCAGTCCTGGGAAGTGTGCCATCCTCTTTGGAATGTAGGCAGGCATTGATAAAAATTACTTTTTGAAACTGGAGCAATGGGAGTCTGTAGAAGCCGACTGGAAATAGAATTGCAGGTGTAAGAAACCACCTGTGTCTGGTCATTTTGAAATGTTGTAGTCAAGAGAGTTAACCTAAACCAGTTTGTTGGGAGGGAGTGCAGCTCTCCATGAACTTCAGTTACCTACGGCTTAATTATGCTTTATAAGAATATTAACTTACACACCCCCAAGGTGGATCTGGTATTATAATTTGGGACCACCTACATAGGATATGTGCAGTGCTTGAATGCTGACATAATGATATATTCATGAAATCCTGGGGTTTGCAGCTTAGGGAGGGGCCTTTGCAGCTTAGGATTTCCTAGTTCAGAATTTCATAGGATGCTGAAAGCTGAATAATAGCACTATAACAGCCTAGTGTGGAAATGATGCTAGTCTTCTTCTGATTTCTGCACTGCGGTCTCCATTCTGATTAATGCCTGAGCCAAGGTAGGAAAATCTTGAACCATTTCTCTGCCTTTATCATCTTCTTTACAGTTATGCAAATCACCCGCGGTCATTATTTTTGTTTCCTTAATGTTCAGCTGTAACCCTGCCTTTGCACTTTCTGCCTTGACTTTCCATGTTTTTGCTGTTTTCTGCCAGTAGTATGGCGTTATCTACATATCTTAAAATGTTGATGTTCCTTCCTCCAATTTTCACGCCTCCTTCTTCTGAGTCTAATCCTGCCTTACGTACGATGTGTTCAGTGTAAAAGTTAAGCAGATAGGGTGATAAAATGCAGCCTTGCCTGACCCCCTTGCCAATTGGAAACCATTCTGTTTCTCTCCGCCGTATTCTGTCCTATCAGTAGCCTCTTATGCTGAGTGCAGATCATGCGCCAGGACAATAAAATGTGTGGCACACCCATTTCCTTAGAAGCGAGCCATAGTTTTTGATGAGCTACATAATCAAAGGTTTTGCTAGAATCTATGAAGCGCAGGCTGGTTTTCTTTGGAAATTCTTTTTAGCCAAAAGGACTGCATGCACGAACCCTGAAAAGACCTTTCTGTAACATCCAGTTAGTAGCAAAAAAAAAAAAAATGTTTAAATAAAAATATCTTTGGCCATTTCCACACTACACTCTTATAGCGCGATTATTCCACTTTCAACATCCTATGGAATCCTGGGGTTTGCAGTTTAGGGAGGAGCATTTAGAATTCTCAGCCAGGGAGCTCTTTGGCCTCAGGAAACTACAAACCCCAGCATTCCACAGGAGGTTGAAAGTGGAATAATAGCACTATAACAATATAGGGCGGAAATGGTCTCTGATCCAAACAGTGTATGATTCCAAATACTATAAAATGGATGGAGATTTTTTGCTATGGAGGCCCCTGACAGGCAAGACTCAGTAGAAAGGCAAATTGCTTGCTCCAAATGAACAGGACTTGGGAAAAGTTGCTTTTTTGGACTGCAGCTCCCTGCAGACTTCTCCCCATCATGTTCCTGTCATTCCCCCTCACTTCACTTCTAATCTTTAGGACTCCCCAACCTTCCAGTTTCCAAAGGGGGTATGCAACAATATGATAGCAAAATAGAACAGAAAAATATTGTGGCTCTGCAGAGACCAAAAAGAAAAAAGAAAAAAGGATACCATAGTCATAAGATGTTACAGGTTAATTACAAGTATACAGGTTCCTTAATCCGGAAATCCAAAATGCTCCAAAATGGGTGGCGGAGATGGTGACAGCTTTCCTTTCTGATGGTTCAATGTATGCAATCTTTTGTTTCACGTACAAAATTATAAAAAAATACGGTATAAAATTACCTTCAGGCTATGTGCATAAGGTGTGCATGAAACATAAATGAGTTTCATGCTTAGACTTGGATCCCATTTTCAAGATATCCCATTATGGCCATTTCTGCACTAGACTGTTATAGTGTTTTTATTCCACTTTCAACATCCTATGGAATCCTGGGGGTTGCAGTTTAGGGAAGGAACTTTGAGGATGGCCTTTGAGACTCCTCCCTAAACTGCAAACCCCAGGATTCCAGAGGATGTTGAAAGTGGAATAATAGCACTATAACAGTCTAGTGCGGAAATGGCCTATATATATATATGTGTGCAAATAGTCCAAAATCCAAACAGTTCAGTATGTAAAACACTTCTGGTTCCAAGCATTTTGGATAAGGGATGCTCACCCCATACATATACAGAGGAGAGACTACAACCAGTTACAGCAATAGCAACTGATGGCTCCCATATTACAGTGTCATGGATCCACTCCGGCTTTTAGTCCAAACTTTAAAGCAGGAGTGCCCAAAATGTGGTTCCCGGTCCACATTGTGAACTCCAAGGCCTGCCAGGGGACGTTTTTTTTTGTTCCAAAATGCCCCCTAGTGGGTTGAGAGGGCATTTCCTTCACATTCCTCACCCCCACTATTTTAAACCAAGTTTTTGAAATAAAAAAAAAACCGGAAGAGGCTTCCCATCATTTAAAAAAGGCCTGCCCTCATCCTGAAAGGGCCCAGAAGGGTCTTAAAACATGGTGAAAATGCTCTCCAACCACCTGAGATGTTCGGGGTGACTTTCATTTTTGCAGAAAGTTACAGCAACCACCTCCTTGCCTTATTTGTTTTGTTTAGATTTTCCTTTTGTCTTCACAAGCATTCCAGAGCTTGGAAGTAATGCATTCCAATAATGAGTGTTTAAAAAGTGCTTTCAATTCAATCCAACATTAGGATAACCTCTCATGAGGCTTTCATTGCGAGATTTGTTCAGAGAGGGTTTGCCTTTGCCTTCCTCTGAGGCTGTGAAAGTGCGACTTGCCCTTTGGCCACCTGGTGGGTTTCCATGGCCAAGGAGACATCCAAACCCCGATCTCCCTGAATCGCACGAGTCCAACACTTGCAACTAATTCCTTGTTTGCAATACTTGGAATCACTGGATTACATTACGATTTCAACTCGATATTGGTTATTGCTGACAGTTTATATATCTGTATCACTATTTAAATTCAGTATAGAAGAGAACATTTCGTTTATAAAGCTTGTTAAACACTGTTAACTGGTAGCAGATGTTGTAAAGGGGAGGCTTTAAATTGCTAAGCTTATGGATATTTTCTGTATAAAGGGATAAGCTCACTTCGTTTGTCACACAGCTATGACTTTCTCTCCTAGGCACGATGTCTGGGGACGATGGGAGTTTTAGTCCACACACCTGGAAGGTGCCACATGAAGGAGGAGAGGGTCCCAGGAGTCTGGGAGCAGCAGCAGCATCACCATCTTCCTATTCGTACCTCCCAGAGTGAATCGGTTTTACTTCACAGTGCCTTGAAAACATAATTTTGGATTGGTTTCCCCACCAACCCCAGTGGAAGAGTTAAGTCTCTAGTCCACTTTGTTTTCCCCTCCGGTGGAAGCCAACAGGAATTAACACAGATGATCACCTTTGATTGGGAAAAGGAAAAAAAGGTTTCTGCACAACTATCTGGCTATTATCAACAGGCTGCAAAATCCTTCCTTTGCCCCTGGGTTGGTTTTTCCGATTGTATTCAGGACTCCTTTTCTCTGCCATCCGTACAGAAGCGGAAAGGCCGTTTGAGAAGAAAAAACTGAAAACAGTCTGTGGTTTATCTGAAAAATCTTCACTGCGCTCTCAAAGGCCCTGACAGCGAGGGGAAAAAATTAATCAAAAACAAAACCATTTTTTAAAAAATTGCAGCCAGACTACCTTAAGCTCAACATCCTCTCTCTCTCTCTCTCCCTCCCTCTTTCTCTCTGTTTTAATTTTTCTCTCTGGCTTCTCAGCCTCTCCCACACTGCCATGTGTGCACAGTTCCTCTTGTTCTCTTGCACAATCTCAAGATCCAGAAGGCTGTGTTAAGCCACCCAGAAATGCTCGCAAACAGAGCTGCCCGGAGGCTTCGACAGTGGCACCCCGCTTTAGCACCGGTGCTGGGTAGTTCCCTCTGCACATGCTCAGAGGCAGCATTTTGAGCTCATTTGCCTCTTCACTAGCCACCGGGTCCCTGATCCCCTGCCAAGTAAGATCCCTCTTGGCTGATCCCGGTGGTTGCAAACACAGCAGCTGTCAGGTAAGTGACACGGGCCTCATGCATAAGGGAGCTTTATAGAAGTGGTTCGGCTTTTTTCACCCAATGCAGAAGGTCCCCGGTTCAATTCCTGATGTTTCCAGTAAAATATTGCCCAAGGACAGGGCTGGGAACAGCAGCTTGTCCCAGATGTTGGAGAGAGACTGCTAGCCAGATGAAGTAGGAGTGGGGTTGCCGGATCTCTTGGGCCGAGCCGTCACTCTCCAGTTTTCCTGGGTCATCTCCCAGAGGGGGACAAGGATGCAAATCCTCCAGTTTTGGAGGGCTCAGCTCCAGGCAAGAGGAAAGGATTGGGTGCCAATCTCCATCTCAGCTAGCTTGCCACACTTTGCCCAGCTTAATTGATCTGTTGCTGCAGTTTGCAAAGACTTGCAGAAGGGTTTGCTTTGATAGCATCCTCTCTCTCTCCTGGTTGTTGTGGATCCAGGTTCACCTTCCACTCTCCTTCGTGTCCGGAAGCAAGAAGGTTAGATTAAAAGTTCCTTATCCCCATCACCAAGCTGGTGAGCAATCGCAGATGGTAACTTGATGCATAAGCTTTAATGGTATGTCTAGTGACTGTCTCCAGGGCCATTTCCGCACTAGACTGTTACGGTGCTTATTCTACTTTCAACATCCTATGGAATCTTGGGGTTTACCATTTAGAGAGGGGCCTCAAACCCCAGGATTCCATAGGATGTTGCAAGGGGAATCAGAGCGCTATAACAGTCTCGTGCGGAAATGGCCTGGGAGGGGATTGGGACCAAGAAAAAGCCTTCTCCCAAATATCATGATTGTCATTGGATTGCAACTCCCAGCAGCCACAACCAACATACCTATTGATGAGGAATGCTGGAAGCTGCAGTCCAACAACATCTGGAAAGCCATGTGATCCCCCACAACACAAATCGAGCTGATAGTAAAGGGTGTCTTTCATGGCTCTTACTTTATAAGCAGCAACACTGGCCTACGTTATAGGGTTGTCAGTGCGCTAAATAAAGACCTATCTCTTCCAGCAGGCCAACCCAGTCTATTTTTAATTATGATCTATTTAATTGGTTTTGTGTGTTTTTAGAGTATTTCAACTTATGACGCATTTTAATTGTATTTTAATTTACGTTGTACCTTGCCTCGAGCCTTGGGGAAAGGCGGATAAGAAGTAAAAATTTAGATAATGATGATAACGATGACGATGCCGGCCTGGTAACCTCAGTGGCCCAGGTGGCTAAACGCGACCACTGGCTTTGCAGGTGTTAGGACGGCGATCTTTATCTCCGTTCGGTGTAGGTTTGCAGCTGGCTGTGGCCGGGTTCCAGGCCAAGTAGCAAAAGGAAATGAGACGGTTTCCCCCAACACACAAACACACTTTCTTGAGTGGCACCATGATCCCCGACCACATAATGAGACTTCTGCTTTTGCTGCCTGCTTGGGGCTGCAGGATCTACACAACTCAACCGTAGTGGTTTGATGCCCCTTTACGTGCCATGGCTCCCGTCTACAGAACCTCGGGATTCATAGTACGGTGAAGAACTTTGAGAGCTTTAGTGCACTAATAACAGCATCAGAGCTCTCTAGCAGAGAATTCTAAGTACTTCCGAAACAACACATCCCAGGATTCCCTAGGATGGAGACACAGATGTTCAAGTGGTACCAGACGGTCATAATTCTGTAGTGTAGACGGCTGAGAGTTGACCAGGAAACTTTGTGTGATGTACTGGTAAGTCTTCAGCACCTGATGGGTTGTGCTTACTTTGGTAAGTCAGTCACAGTGCTTGGAAAAGTTACCACTGGAGGCTGCAACTCCCAGAACCAGCAAGGCGAGTGGATGCTGGGAGTTGCAATCAAAAAGTTTCCCATGCTCTTCGTGTGTGTGTGTTTTTAATCCAGCTTCAGTTCACCTCATTTTTTTAGGCTCTTTTATTGCCACTGCTTTTATGAATGCTTGTTTTTCTAACTTCTTCCATTGTATCTTTGCTAATTATTGTGATTATGAGTCGTCGTTTGTATATTCCTTTCCCATTTGCTTTGGGGAGTTGTACTAAACACAACCCTTTCCCCGCCTCTGAAAAAGCTGAGCAAGGCTTGCAAGCTGAGCGAAAGAGGAAAAGAGCCGCTCCAACATGCATCTCACTTCCTTTTTCTTGGCTGTGATACAGTTTCCTGGATGTTTTTTCCCCTCTTCATTTTGTTTTGTTTGAGGATGGCTACAACCTTAGTGTAAATATTGAGTCTTCCTGCTTTGAACCAATTTGTTGCACATAAGTATCAGGCAAAGGGGACTTAATACCCTAAAGGCACCAAATCCTGTCTGATCTTGGAAGCCAAGCAGCGTCAGGTCTGATTAGTCCTTGGATGGGAGACCACCAAGAAATGCCAGGTGCTGCAGGCTCTGTTTCAGAGGCAGGAGCTGGCAAAGCCAGGATTCCTCACCCAAGAAAACCTCAGGAAATTCACGGCATCACCATAAGTCCACAGGCAACTTAAAGATAGGGACACATGTTTGTGTGCACACACACACGGATCAATTAGGCAAGACGCAAGAACCGAGCCGGGTTGAACTCATTTCCCTTGTGGTCTGGGGGACTCCACCCAGTCCATCTTGTCCAAATTCCACATTAGACCTTGCAGTGTTATTAGAGAGAAATGGTCAACATGGTGTGGATTGTACGGTGTGGGTGCATTGCTGTATTTGTAAAACACACCAGGCAGGTAGCCAGCTGTTCCTTTCCTTTCCCTGTGATTTTGCAGCCGGCTGAGCAATTGGGAGCAAAATGGCTTGTCTGAGCAATATTACCATGGGGGTGAGGGCATGAATGGACCCCTGTTTCCACACTGACCCTTCCCATTCCCCATGCAGGATTCCTGTGCTCTTTGCAGGCAGAAATTCAGCAAGCCAGACTTTCCCTATCAGTTTTTCTCCATGGCAGGCGAATAGTCAACACTTGAAGGTAAACTTCACCTGTTGAATATCCGCCTCTTACATCCTTCTCTATCAGGATCCAGACAAGAAGCCCAAAGCCCTCTCTTCTAATCCTAACCTTCTCTGGGGCTTCCTTTTCTTTCTCTTTTACATCTTTGGGCTTGGCTCTATGCTTTTACGGTGCATTCTTTTATAAAGCTTCCATCTTGCTGCCTGCCAGAGAGTGAAAGGTAATGCACAAAATGGAGGCGGCTGCAATTTCAATTAGACAGTCTGTATCAGGCAATTGGTTTGGGGGCAGGATTAGACAGGGCTCAATTTTCTGCCATGGGACCCTCAAGGATGCCACACAGAATGTCAGAAATGCTAACAAAAAAAAAAAAAACACACATTAAAAAGGTAGCAAAACTAAACCTTGGAGGTGAGATGGAACTTTGGATGCTCAAGTTTGCAACCCTTTGCACACTTTGCTTGGAATAAGCCCCCCTGCCTATGTCACAATTCTTCCAGTTTGCAATGTGAATTTTGGCCAGTATCAGCCCACCTTATAGAGTTGTTGTAAGGAGGCAAGATAATATACTTGAACAGCTTCTGACATTCAGAAAATATTATGGTTATACAGTTCTATTATCTTGATCTCAGGTGGCCTGCATGTACCTCTTGGGTTATATTCAAGATTAAATTACCAAAAGAGTGTAGTCTCTGGCAGTAGATATTGCAGCATAGCATAGTGGTTTGAGTGGTGGACGAGCATCCTGGAATCCAGAGTTCGATTCTCAGCTCGGCCATGGAAACCCACAGGCTGACACTGGGCACATCGCGTACCCTCAGCCCCCCGAAAATCCTGTGATAAATTTTCCTTACGGTTACTGTAAGTTGGAAATGATTTAAAGGCACACCAAAACAACAAACTATGGCAACATATTCATCAGAGGTCAATGGAAAAATTGTCTGGTTTGATTAGGAAAAGGTCATTAGTGACATTTCTTAAAGACTGGAAAACCTTTATAGCCTTTTTTCAAAAAGGAAAAGGAAATAAATCATGAACTTTTGATGATTAAAAAGACAAGCTATCTAAAGATGGGAATATGTTGAAATTTTTGTGAGAGAGTTATGAACAACTATATGCATCTTTATATATAAAACTACTGAAAGGAAGATTGGAGTCACGTTTTTCTTTTTTCTCTCTTTTCCCTTTTCTTTTCTATTTTTTGTTCTTCACTTTTTAATTTCTATCTCATTATATCTCAGTTTCTCTGCCTTTTTAAATGTCTGTAGTTTTAAATGTACTTTTAAAAAGTTTTTAAAAAAAGTCAGAAAGTCATCCGGCCACCATATTTTTTAAGCACATGGATTTACATCTGCCATGCATACCTGTGAATTACAGTACTTACAACATGAGTGTTCAAAATATGGCTCGTGGGCCCAATGTGGCACTCCAAGTTCTTTTTGGGCACAGCCTTGCAGCACCCACATTCTTTTGATTAAAAATGGCAGGCTATTTTTAATATTCCTGATAGGACTCCAAGAGTGCAAGCTTGGGTTTAAAGGGGTGCAAAGACCCCATGAAAACTCCCCTATTTTTCTTAAAAAAATGAATTGAGCCAATTCCAGTCAAAGTCAGTTCCAATTTTTTCAGGGTTCAGACTCAGCAGTGGGATCTGGGCCATTGGGCCTGATCCGAAACACAGCAAGAGGATGCCCTGAATGCTTCCCACTGTCCCAATAATAGCTCTCTCCATGTTTTTTTGTGGCTACAGGTTCCACTGGAAGAGGATTTCTCCTCTCCGGTCCGCTCTCTGGGGCCCCAAACAGCCATCCGCCCCCCGCCGTGGCTGGGTCTGGCCTCTTCCTACCATGGAGTTTGCTGAATTGATCAAGACGACCAAAGTGGACAATGTGGTCCTCTCCTGCCCAGGCCTCCAGCCGGTCACGGGGACCCTCTGCATCACCAGCCATCACCTGCTGTTATCGTCCCAGACAGAGGGAAGTGGGGAGCAGAACCAGATGGAGCTCTGGCTTCTCATCCGCAATGTGGATGCCATTGAGAAAAGGTGAATGGATTCTCCTCTGTTCCCCCATCCTGGTGCGCTGGCATCCCTTTCCAGATCTCAGGGTGCCGGGGCACTTTGATTCCCTGCCATGGTGTTGTAGGGGATCCTATAGAAGAGAGTCTAGTTTCAGGTGTGCTGGTTTGCATTTCGTATAGCCTGCTTATATATAGGAACCCACCTGCTATCTACCCAGGTATTGTCCCCGTATGTGTTACGACATTATAACGTATCCGAATGTATAACAAATAATGTCACCAAGGGAATGATAAGGCGCTGACGAGCAAAAGAGGAGAAATGGGTGTATTGAGAAGACACAAGCAGTGTTACGGGAACCCATGAAAAATGTAAAATCCTTACATTTCACCTTGATCTGGGGAAAAGATTTCTGTCTTAATTTCCAAACAGGAAGATGAGTCCGGCTGCTACTTAATGCATAATGACATTGCTAGACCCATCTCTCGGTCTCACATTTTGGCCTGGAAACTTCAGAGCTTGGTCCAATCCTGAACTGGCAATCTCGCTCTCAGCCATCACCTTTGCATCAGAGCTTGGAAAACTTTGGTTAATTGGATTCCCCAAGTCTTTTTCCTGGGCAAAGAATACCTCCTTTGTCTCCATCTTATTGCCGTTGCTGAAAGCTGTGTTCCAAGTGCAAAGGTGGTTTGCATCTCAGCACAGGTGGGAGAGAAGAGGGGGCAATGACATCTCGCCCTTCCCAGCTGACTCATGCAAAAGCAAACTGCTGCAGCCTCTCCTGGCTTGTCTATTCTTCCTTATTAATAACTTCTTCCATCCTGACCACGTTGAAGTATATGGGTTTGGGCAATTCTGTCATCCTTTTTGTGCCCAATGCTTTTTAAAAAAATACCTGGCAGGGAGGGTCTGAAAGTGGGGTCATTCCTGGGAGACTTTAGGGGTCCTCCTGTTCCCCGTCCTGCACTAACCTCTCTCCTTTCCTCCTTGTGACTCCCAGCGTTCAAAACCTAAGCTGGTATCATCCAAGTTCCCCCCGGACTAACAGCTCTCCTCAAGAGACCAGGTTTGCCTTTTAACTCCTTTTTCCACCTGCAAGGCATGGCAGCTTCACAACTTACCCTTCCTTGCCCCCTCCCCAAAAAAAGAAAGTTTGCCACAGCTTTCTTAAAGTAGCACCAGGTCGAGGGCAAGGCAATTTCAGGCCCCCTCGAACCTTCTCTACTGTTCTCTCCATCCCTGGGCTGCTCGGACAGGGAGAAATCTCTGCAGCAGCCTAACTTCCATTTTATTCCAAGCTTGAAAAAAAGTTGGAGTGCATTGGACTACAGCTCCCAGAATGCCCCAGCCAGCATGGCCAGTGGCTGTGCTGCCCAGAGGCTTCTGGGAGCTGTGATACAGCAAAGGATTTTAAAAGAAACAAATTTGGTAGTGAGGTTGGAGGAGAATGCAATGCAAAAATTACAGACAGTGATAATTATGTCAAAATGCCTGTTTAAAAAAAATAGTAATTACATTCGCTGTTGATAAATATCCTGCCATTATATTAATTAATAGTTGTCACATGTAAAAACCAGAGCTGGTAGTCACTGTAAGTCCTTTTCATCTCTGTTCAAAAGAGATGAAAACTCATTATGGATATTAAACTCATTATGGGCAATTTTTCTTTGTTCTTTGACACTTTGTGCATGTTCTAAAAACCCATCAAGTCAACAGATCTACTCTAGTAGGATCAACAGTACAAATTTAGGGTGGGGGGTGAGGATCCCACAGTTCTCGCAATGTTGGACTATGATTCCCATAAGCCTCAGTCAACAGAAGAAGAATGCTGGGAGTTACAGTCCAAGAATGTCTGAAGGGCTGCACGATTCCCACAAGCGATAGAAGGAATATTTGAAAGTATTGAAATAATAGATGGGAAAAAAAAGAGTTTTATGAATGTCAAGTCACTCTAACAACAAGAATGCTAGACAGATAAGAATCTTTGCAGTCAGGACTTATTCTGCATGGAAAATACAATGTGGGGGTTTTTTTTGCACAAAAACTGCATTTTCTATGCAAGTTTCTATGCAGAGAACAGTTTTCTCCACACAAAATACCATTTTTTGTATACAAAAATCTATTTTCTTCACAAAAAATGCCATTTTCTGCACAAAACTCCTGTGCATGAGTTTTCACAGAATAAATTCCAGACTGCAAATTGTCTTTTAAAACTGTGCAGCTTTAGGGGATTTCTCTCAGCAAGGAGAAAAACTGCAAAATTATTCAAGCTTGTCTGCTAGAACAAAATTCACAGAGGTTTGCCGCACTAATTCTACCCCTGATTTAAGCCATGGTTTCCTGACCCTCTAAAACACAAAACTCTTTGGGAAACTGGGCAGAGTTTTGAATCATCCCATGCTGTTCACTGCCTCCACCTTTGTCACAGAATTTGGCTTGCAAAATCCAGTGTGTATGTGTGTGTGTGTGAGTGAGCAGCCAATGCATAAGGAAAGAAGTCCTGGCTTCTTGTTTTTCTCCCCCTCCCCACCCCATCTTCATTTCTTCTCTTGCCGTTGCCTCTGACAGGCTTGGAAACGCTTCTGGCACCATCACGCTCAAATGCAAAGACCTGAAGATTCTGCATTTGGAAATCCCAGGGATGGAGGATTGTCTCAATGTTGCCAGTTCCATTGAGGTGAGCAAAGACCCTCACGTACCCTGCCTCACTTCCTTAGAACCCAAACCATACTAGATCAGCAAAGATAAAATGCCCTCTGAACATGTGCAGAGTGCTGGTCATCACTACAGCCCAGTCCACACACTTCTTGGGAAAAGGAAGTGGAGAGCGATGTCCCTTCCATCCAGCGCCTAGAAACTTCCCCCCTTTTTTGGCACTACAGCTCCCAGAATTCCCCAACCCAGCCCCAAAAGCCATAGGCTGGGTGGTGATTTGAACCTAGATCTTGAATATTTTCAGTATTATAGCACTATATTTCAATTTAACCGGCATGACTTCATTCTGCAGAATCCTGGGATTTGCACTTTGTTGTTGTCAAATGCCAAACTACAGACCCCAAAATTTCACGGGATGGAACTGTGGCATTCAAAGTGGAATAACAGTGCTATAATTGTGCAGTGTGAATGAGCCCCGGAACTGAATATGGACATTTTAATTACCCTATACAACCCAATGTGGAATCTAGGCTAATGTGTGTCTTGGGGCCTGTTAATTTTAGGACATCTTGAATGCCACTGCTGGTTGGAAAGAGAGTTGGGGTTTAGGTGGGCAGTGCCCCCTTTTCCCCAAACAAGAGGACCACCTCCATCCTTCCAAGGAGCTAGGAAGCCCCCTCGCCATGATCTGGGCAAGACCTTGGCTGATCTTGAAGGCCGACGATGTTGTCCTTGCTTTCCGCAGGCCCTCTCCTCTGTGGAATCGGTGATGATGATGTACCCCTTCTTCTACAGACCCCAAAGCATGAAGCTGGAAAATGGGTGGCAGCCCCACGCCCTGGAGAAGTACTACCAGCAAATAGCTTCAGATGTGAGTAGCGAGGGCTGCTGTCGTTTGAGCAGAAAAGGATGGAGGCATCTCTCTCTCTTCTCCATCTCTCTCTGTGTGTTAAGCAGCAGGGACCGCATCTCCTCTATTCCTGATCTAAGAGCATCTGCAATCTAGTCAGTAAACATTTGCAGCTGCTTCTGAGACCTGCAAGTCTAATTTTTCAGGCTGGCCAGACAACACAGTGCAGGGCTAGCAAGAGGCAGTTTATAGTCAGTCGGAAGCACTAACAGTCAGTACAGTTTGCTTCTTCAGCACAGGAAGAAACATCATCCAGAAACGGTCCAAAGGTTCAAGGAATCCAGCAGACAACACGGTCAGACGGTCCAGGGTCAGAAAATCCAAGCAGGGAATCCAGAGAATGCAAAGCAAGCAATGCACAAGTTGTTTCTAGCATTGAGCTACTGCTCTACGTCTTCCTTAAGAAGGCTGGAACCAACTGGGTCTCATCCCAGCCTTGTTAGCTCCTGGCGTGCTTGCTTCTGCATCTTCTCCTTCCAGGCTGCTGTTCACCTGGGATGCCAAGTCCTGGCATGTGACACTCAAACAGGGGAAGTGACCCAGGAAACTTTTGCCTCACGGAAATTTCCCCACCACCTTTAGTACCCGACCCAACCATTCCCACAGCATCATACCCCATGCCTTGGCTTTCACCTGATCCATCCCCTTCTGTGAAAGCTGCAAGAAAAAGAGGCTGATGTTGACCCATTTCCCAGACAGGCACCTGGAGGCTCAGCTACGTCAATGTGGATTTTGAGGCCTGCCCTTCTTACCCGCCGCTTGTCATGGTGCCCGGCTCAGTGGATGACGCAGCCCTTCGGAAGAGCGCCCGCTTCCGCCAGGGGAGGCGGTTTCCTGTCCTCAGCTATTACCACAAAAAGAACGGGACTGTGAGTATCAGCCCCATTCGTGTCTGCATGTCTTGCCTGCATCCTTTCTCTCCATGGGCAACACATCCAAGACTTTCCTGTAAGCTCTTGTGTGTTTCAATAACCACGTGTACCCGTGACAGATCTTCCAAGTCTTCTTCAGCCAACATGTCTGGTGGCTCCCATGTCAGTGGGGTGGTGAATGCGCTCCAGGTTTTAGCCTGAACTTTAAAAGATGTATCCAAGGCACCAAGCCTCTCCCATCCTGCACAAAAGGTTAAACAACCCAGACAGTTCCTTTAACGTCCAGTATTAAATCCCATATTTCAATGCTTTGGACATTTCTCAGGTGAAGCAAGGCATCTCCTGCCCAGTGGTGTCTGGTGGTTTCATGTTAGTGAGGTAATGAATCCACTCTGGTTTTTAGTGTGAACTTTAAGGGGACTGTCTAAGGTGGTCTTGGGAGTTCACCCTCTTGATTAACACCTTTAAAATTCAGACCGTAGTGGATTCAATGCCCCCCATCCCACATGGGGCCACCAGGGACCACTAGGTCATTGTAACTGAGCAAAGGAGGGGTTATGAAGAAAGCATCCAAATTTGATAAGACACCCAGAGTGGATTAAACACTTGTCCCAAGCAGCTTCAGCACCTTGGATGGGTTCTCCAAAGTTCAGACTAGAGCCAGAGAGGATTCACACATGTACCATGGGTTTTATTTGAAGCAAGTGCCCAAGTGCTCTCCTTTGCCAAGGGTTCACCAACCTCTTCCGCTGTACTTTTTACCCTTTTGCTTCGGCAGGTGATGCTCCGCAGCAGCCAGCCCTTGGTGGGGCCCCACCGGAAGCGCTGCCGGGAGGACGAGCGGCTGCTGAGCGCTGTGCTGGCAGAGGGAGGCCGCGGCTTCGTCCTGGACACCCGCTCCGCCCAGGCGGCCAAGCAGGCTCAGGTGATGGGGGGCGGCGTGGAGCACCGGAGCGCCTATCCCGGCTGGAAGAGGCTCCACCGCCCCCTGGAGAGGTCAGCCATGCCGTGATGCCCCCGGCCATCATCTGTGTTGGCCCACTCCCTTCCTTTTTGGGGGAAAACAAAAAGAAGGGTCCTCCTGAGTCTAAAATAGCTTGCAGAATGGGATTCTCTTTCTCATTGGCCATTTCCACACTAGACTGTTGTAGTGCTATTATTCCACTCTCAACATCCTATGAAATCCTGGGGTTTGCAGTTTAGGGAGGGGCCCTTGAGGCCCCCAGGATCCATAGCAGGTTGAAAGTGGAATAATAGCACTACAACAGTCTAGTGAGGAAATGGCCACTGTCTCACACACACTCACATATGTATTTACAGACACAGACTCACAATTTCTCATATACGTGCTTTCATACAGACTCTCTCCCGCTACGCTCCAATGTGCTCTCTCATGCACACCTATGCATTCATAGACACATACATTTTGTTGTTGTTGTGTGCCTCCAAGGCACTTCCAGCTTAAGGCAACCATCTCACAGGGTTTTCTTCACAAGATTTGTTCAGAAGAAATTTGTCTCCTAACCCAAGACTCTGCCCTCCTCTCTTCCCCTGCTGACTTTAGTTGAGTGCAAACTACTTTTCCATTTTGAATTCAGTTTGCAGCAATTGAAGTAAACCAAGGATAAAGGGGCAAAGTGAGAGGGAGGAGAGAGAGAAACCAGGACATTATAAAAGCAGCTGAAAAAGTGGGATGATGGAGGATTAATTTGGGGTGTTCTTGCCAAGTCGGGATAGCTGGAGGGCATGCCACTTTCAGTAACAGTATTCTAGAGAGCATGGTGTATTATTCTGGTGTGGGAGAAGCCCCCAATCCTAAAAAGCTCCAAGAGCAGTCAAAATAGAGCAAAATTGCCACCCCATATCAAAATGTTTTACATCAAAAAAAGGATTTTAGGGGTGCCGGGGATTGGATGTGGCCTCCTGAGATCCCAAAGTAGGCATGTGTGGCCCTGTAGCAGGAGAAGTTTCCGTGGATTACCGTCCCCATCACAATCTCTCTCTCTGTTTCCCACCCTGACAGAGGTCGCCCCCTACAAGAAAGCTTCATCAAAGTGGTTGAAACCTGCAGCGACCCCTCCCCAAACATGGACCGCTGGCTGAGCAAGCTGGAAGCTTCCAAATGGCTCTCCCACGTCAAGGAAGCGCTAAGCACCGCCTGCCTCGCGGCTCAGTGCATGGAAAGGTACCGCCCTTCTCCACACCACATAGGCCATTTCTGCACTAGCCTGTTATAGTGCTATTATTCCACTTTCAACATTCTATGGAATCCTGGGGTTTGCAGTCTAGGGAGGAGCCCTTAAGGAAAGGGAATGAATTAATCCTGAGAAGGCCTTGAGCGTTAACGGGGAATTGTGTGACTTGTTTGCAGAGAAGAAGCCTGCATCCTGGTGCATGGAAGCGAGGGGACCGACACCACCTTGCTGGTGACAGCTCTTGCCCGGGTCATTCTGGACCCCGACTGCAGGACAATGGTGGGATTCCAGGAGCTGCTGGAGCAGGAATGGATACAGGTACCTCCTCCAGAAAAAGCCAAAAGCAGGAGAGATGCTGCCATACACATTATCCCTGGCATCTCAGATCACAAGTGATTACCCTCAAGGTGGCCCTGGGTGTCTGGTAGGGATGCTAAGAATACCCACCGCTATTCATTTCCAAAGGGAAAGTTTTCCAACACCCGGGAAACTGTCAAGAAGAATAACACAGCAGAAAGACTTTTGCAGTTTTCTTCTGGTATTCGTATACCCCTTTGGGTTCTAGGGGATTATTCTGCACAGAAATATACCTTGATTTTCCTGTACAGAAAAGCATAGGTTTTGCTTTGGAAGTATGTTTCCCTGGAACACACCGTGATGTGTGAACATTAGAAGAATTCCTCCTTCTCATCATCATTTTTTATTCTTCTTTATTATCACTGTGGTGGTTGTTAGTATTATTATCCCACCATTTCCCCAGCCGAGGACTAAAGGCAGCTTATCAAAATTGAAAACAGATACAGAAGAAAATAATCACATGATGCAAAAGTTAAAAATATATGCTGGCATTCTGTGGAGAAGTCACCCTACTGTAAACCGACTTACAATCCCATAGCGAATTGTGCCGTTGCATGACATTCCTCTTCTCTGGGGTGGAGATGTAGATGTAGCGGGACCATTGTAGACATGGAGGCAGCTATGGCCCCCATTTGCACAACATACCCCCCTGTGTAATGGGGTAATTTGTGTAGTGCATTGTCACAGTCTGCTAGCATGGCCATAAATTGCCACTTAGGAGATTCTGGAAGTTGTGCTCCAAAAAGGTAACTTTTCTACTCATTGGTTATGTGTTTTCCAACTGGTGGGGCCAGAAAAATTAAATCTTCTTGCCTCCCCCATCGCCCCTTGCTTTCTGCAGGCTGGCCACCCCTTCTGCCTCCGCTGTGCCCACTCGGCCTATTCTCATGCCCGGCTCAAACAAGAATCGCCCACCTTCCTCCTTTTCCTGGACTGCGTCTGGCAGCTGGGGCGGCAGTTCCCCTTGTCGCTGGAATTCAACGAGCACCTCCTGCTGGCCCTGTTTGAACACAGCTATGCCTCGCCTTATGGGACTTTCTTGTGCAACAATGAGAAAGAAAGGTGAGGCAGAACCAGGAAGAGAAGCAGATAAGACGAGAAGCAAAGAGGGAGGGAGAGAGAACCTGGATCCAGGGAGGGTGATATGAATTGAAACAGCTGTCATCTTATGAAGTCAGTTACAATGTCAGAAGTTAGGCTTAGGACACTGTAAGTGCTTTGCATTCTCCTCTGCAATCACGGTACTATTGCCACAATTGCAAATTACCCTGAAACCCTCCTTAAAAGCCATCTGGAGCCATGGGGGTCTGTTCTGCAGGTGAGTGGGGTGTTGCAGGAAGACACATCCACCCCGCTGTTTGCTGGCAGGAGGGGCTGGTCGTTAACACCCTGCAGCCCCCCACTTGCTGCATGCAGCAGCAACACAAGACCTCTTTCACTCCGGACAGCTGACAGGCTTTTAAGGTGGGCTTTGGGGGATAGATGGCAAGTTCAAGCGTAATTCCAACATGGTGGCTACATGCTTGATGCAGGATATTGGCCAATGCGTCCAGGGCACATCCATGCTGCAGCATTCTAGTGGTCTGATACCACTTTAATTGCCATGGCTTTGTATGTTGGATTCCTGATAGTTGCAGTTTTGTGAGAGGTACTAAGAGCTCTCTAGGGCAGCCCCCTGAACTCCAGCATTTGGGAAGTCATCAAGCTACAAATGCCAAGATTCCATAGGACACAGCCATGGCTGTTGACGTGGTATCAACTCCTGACTCCCTCCTGACTTATTGTCGGGGTTACCCTCCATATGTAGGCGATCCTGACACTTATGGTCTCCCTAACACAATGGCCATAGGGACGGGCACAAGGATCCAAAATTACCATTCGATTCATGTGAAAAGAAACCTAAAATGTAGGGTAGGTATGGGTGCTTGGGCAGCTCAATGACCACAAGAAAAGATTGGGGCTGAAATGTGTCCCACAGGTCACACTTCCCACACCCTTGCCTTAGAAGTAAACTTATGCGCACTAAGTTTACACAACACTCAGTGCCACTCATCCACTGCTCCCAACTGTCATAAACTCCATCATACCCAAGAGGTGAAGTTGAAGTTATGCCTCATACTGTGCTGGGGGAGGAGGACTGTCTTCCGTGGAAGGACCAACCCAGGAATTGCTGCCAAGCCCAGTTTTATGAGAGAGTTTTACAAGACATCACAGTGGCTGGACAAGGAACCCAGACTTCTGGGTCTCATGGCTACAAGGTCACAAACTGCACACTGGGACAGGCAGATCTGGCTGTTTCCACCAGCAGGAGCAGCTAAAGCACTGAGATCTTCAGCAAACCGCAAGCAGATTCAAAGGGTGTTGCTGCCATACACTTTCAAGTCATTGCTGGCTTACGGCAACCCCAAGGTGAACCTAACATGGAGTTTTCTTGGCAGTTATTGTTCTGAAGGGGTTTGCCTTTGCTATCCTCAGAGGCTGAGAGAACATGGCCTCTCCAAGGTCACCCAGTGGGTTTCCATGGTTGAGCAGGGATTAAACCCTGGTCTCCTAGTCCAACACTCAAAACCACTACATCACATTGGCTCTACTGCTTCAGAGGATGTAGCATCAGAATATTAAAATAACAACTCTCCTGATATGTAGAGTAGTCTCACTTTTGATTTGAAGACTTATTTTCTTGGTGATCAGCTCCACCTCATGACAGAGACTTAAAATGGTGCTGACTCCTTCTGCAGGAAGCTCTGTGGCGTGAAGGCAAAGACTCATTCTCTCTGGCCCTGGCTGAATAGTGAAAGGCAGAAGTACCTGAACCCCCTGTATGCCCACAACCCCTTGGTCATCTGGCCCTCCGTGGAGCCTCAGAGCATCCTTCTCTGGCAAGGTAGGACTCCAATTCATGCGCTGCCCTTTGCTTTTTTGTGTGCCATCACTCAAATGAGTGTCATGTTGACCTCCTTTTGACTTAAACATGCCTCCATTTAATTCCTCCTAGCCAATTAATTCCTGTTTCATGCAGCATTCAGCACCCACAGATCACAGGAAGTCTCACTGTGCAATCAGAGCCCCCAGTCCGCAATGGGACTTACAGCAACCTGAAAGCAAACGAATCACGAGGTTTTCCAGGGCTGAGAGTGCGTGATGTGCCCAGGCTCACCCAGTGGGTTTCCATGTCCAAGCAGTAAACTGAATCCTAGTCTCAGGTTCACAATCCAACACCTCAAACCACTATCCCACACTCGCTCTCCAGAGGGTTACATATCCTGTACTAATTGCCTAGCTGTGCAGGTGCTGGAATTTATATAGTGCATTTCCCTGACGTACATATAAAGATGCACCACAGAAATACAATTTTTTGTTAGCAATTTCTTTCAGCATGGGGCTTCAGGTAATTTTCTAGTTGACCACAGGAAGAGATGTGTCTCTAACAGCTGTGTTTCCTGCAGGTTTATTCCTCCGCTGGGTGCGTTCATCCCACTATGTAGATGAAGCATGGACAGAAATCCAAAAAATAGCAGGAAACAGCGAAGTCCACACAGCACAATTGTGTAGGACAGCATCAACACAGACTGAAGCACAAACCCTTTCAGAAGCAGAAACCAAAGCACGGACCATCTAAAGATCACTTATGAACTGGAGAGACCCAACCAGCCATGACCCAGACTTTGGGAACAGCGAACTACCAAGGGAAGCAAAAAGCCGGGCTTGGTGTTGGCCACAAACTGGGAATTCAGCCGTGCTCTTCTGTATATGTATATATGTGTGTGTGCAGATGTGCACAAGAGAGAGACAGAGAGAAATCCCAAAGTGTTACACTTATCTCTAAACTGTTGCAATTAAAATGAGAGGATTTGTGTGGCTTTTTAAGTAGTCCAGTTGCCCAGATGTCGCCATCCAGAGAACCAAACTGTACAGGGCAAAATGGACAAAGGGTTTTTCATGCCAAGAATGTTAGCTTTAAAACTCAAAAAGGAAAGTTGGGACATACTGTACTCTTGAAAGTACTGCTGAAAAACAAACTTCACAGTTAAATACAATTTTCCCTTTGTAAATTTGAAACCTCAGAAATGTTAAGTGATATGATCTGAATTGATCATATCACCAGTCCCTCAAGGCTGGTGCTTCCTCCTTTGCATCAGCCCGCAGAAACTCACTGACATCTCAGGGAGGAAGACATCCTTCCATAGCCCTCCCACCCAAGACCTGAGATGCCAGGGGTTGAAACTAGCTCCCCAGGTCCACCTACATGTTCTGCCTCTGAGCTTCAGTGCCCCCCCACCACCACCCGGGTCCCTGAGTTCAACGACAAAGCAACTTTTGGGTGATCTGTGCCCTGTGGTTTTATAAACAAATGATTTTGCTGCATCAAGGCAGGCCAAATGGTAAAGATGAGGCACTCCTAAACTACACACATTAAGAAAATCAGCATAAGAACACTTAACAGTAATGATGGAATATAGCTAATAAATCAGGCACACTTTTGTTCTGGTTGGAGATACGACAGAGAATTTTTTACTTCCTTCTTACTTTTATAAATAGGACAAATTGGGCAGGGAGTTGCTGTTCAGGAGCCAAGTTAAGAAGATGAATGTCTTAATGTTGTATGCAACCAAAAGGGCAGCCACAGGGGAACCTCCTGTGCCTTCCTCCATTAAGCCTCACTCCGGGAAACAGTTAGAAGCTCAAGTCTTGCTGGGGCTGCAAAGATCCCAAAGGCAACAGTAGAAAGGGGGAAGAGGAGGAGCTCGCTCAAGCTTCAAACTCAAACTCAAAGTACTGGGGGTCAAAATAGTGAATGCGGACATAGCCATCTTCACCACCACTGCTATAGCTGGAAAAGAAAATCAGAGAAAGAGTGTTGAGCTTTAGGGGGTCCAGGGGAATGACACATGATGAAACTAAGGAGAGAGTTAACAGAACTGAGAGCCTCACCTCTTTCCATCAGGGTGGAAGGCAACGCTGTTAATGGGTCCGAAGTGCCCCTTGACTCTTCCAAATTCCTCCTCAATGCCCAAATGGAAGAACCTAAACCACACAGGGAGGAAGGGAAAGGAAAATGAATGGAGCACAGATGAAGCTCTTCAGTTATCACTCACACAGCTAGTAGTAGCTCCTCATCTTTCAAAAGGAGAGCTGGGTTCCTAAGGGAACTCAGCAGAGCTGCTAACATCACCCCCTTAAAGAAACAGGAGAAGACCTCATTGGCTCACCTGGCCTCAAACTTGCCAATCCGGGTGGAAGTGGTTGTTACATCCATGGCTTCCTGTCCACCACCCAAGACCACCTGATGAAAAGCAAATAGAAGGATACACTTCACTCACATTCCTCTGCCAAGGCAGCTACCAGAGTCCAAGACCCAAAGATCTCTGCAGGTGCCTGTTGCACTGTGTCAGCTAGAAGAAAAGAGCTGGACATATCCCCACTCATCCCCCTGCTCTCCAGCAACAGAGAAACCTCTGTGTTGCCGAGGTGGGGGCTGCTCTGCCTACATGGGGAGTCTTGCAGAGGTAGCATTAGGAGATGTAGCTACATAACTCCTATATATGACTCTCCCAATAAATAACCTTGGCCAAGTTAGGACATAAATACTCTCTTTATGACTTCCAGAAAACACAGAAAGCTGCTTTCTATTTAGCCAGGTACTAGATCCATCTAGGCCAGTATCACAAACTCTGACACGGCAACAGTACCATCCATGCTTTTAGGCCAAATTCTTTCCTCCACTTAACCTCTACACCCCTGCTATTCCTTCCAGGTATGACCTGGCTTAGACAAATCAGGTGTGACCTTGCTTAGCTTCTGAAATCTGAAAAGATCCAGTGTACTTCAGGGTGATTATACGGCATTTCTAGGAAGCTGCCTTCCACTGAAGTTATTGCTCCATCTGGTCCAACATCACCAACTTTGATGCAGCAATGGCCTTCAGGCAAGATTCTCTCCTAAATTTGCCTGGGCATCCCTTGTTGTTCCCTTCGATGATCTCCCATCCAAGTACCAACCAGACTCAACTCCTCTTATAATATCAGATTAGGTGTGTTCTGGGTAGTAGCATGGTATTAGCAAAGGGGACATCTTTCCCAAACCACTGGGAGACAAGGCAAGCCTAGCCATGAGGGGTGTGGGTTAATGAGGATAGCCCCACCTCACCCACCAACATACGTGATCAAAGATGGGGGAGAGGGCTGCTGAGTTCACAGGCCGCTCTGTCCGGAACGTCTTCAAGTGATCAAGGTTCGTGGAGTCGAAGAGCTGCGGGGAGGAAGATGTGGATTCTCAGCACAAGCATCAACCACAGTCCTTAGACTACAGCCTGCCCCACTCTTTCCCTGTGGGGCAAGCCATCAATAGGCTTAATCATCGCAGTGCCAGATGCACTGGGATGGTTTCTTAGCTGCCTGGCCCTTGCAAGCCAGGAGTGCCGAGAGCAGTAAGCACAAAACAAGGTGCCTCCCACTTTACAGCACATGGCATGTTTTATTGTCATCCTGCCCTTTAGGGATTTGCCTCCAAAGGTGGCATAAATATATCTCAAATAAAATAATCTACACCAGTTGTTTAAAAGCAACAGTGATCTTTGGCTGCTGTCTGAAACACAGCAGTGATAAAGCTAGCAAGACAATATACTCAGGGGTTGCTGGATGTTCTCCTCCCTCAGCACAGAAATTTTCAGAAATGTCTGTTAAATACTGAGAACAAATATGGAATAAAAAACAACAGTCCTGCTGTAGGATTTCTGCATAGGGATTTTAGAAAGTCCCTCACACTGCTCACCCGGTGCTTCCCAGAGACCCAACATCACCTGTGCTCATCCCCACTGAAACTCAAACTTCTTTGCCCAGCTGATCCAGGGATCCCACAATCTACGTATGCAAAGGCAAGGTGTTTGTGCAAAAAGGATCTCCAGCCACATCAAAGCATTCTTTCCCTACACATCCCACTGTGGGCTAAAACATGAGCCAGGAAGACTTCTGTGGGGCCAAAACCCTTAAGCCTCTACAGTTTCTCTTTGGGTATTACTGGGCTTTGGACACCCACCTCAGAGACAAATCTGACTTTTCTCAAACAACAGAGCCGTTGGGTGCCATTACTACTGGATGAGGAAAGGGAAAGAAGACCTGTCCTCCCAGTAAGCATCTGGGAGTGGCAGGACCTACCTTGGCCGTGTTGTCCTTGGAGGCCGTGATGAACATGGTCATGTCGCGGGAGGTCTGGATGTCGTTGATCTGCTTGGTGTGCTCCCTGATGTTCATGAGAACTTCCCCTGACTGGGAGAGAAAAGAGCAGTGAAGGAGATGGGATGCCTCCAGACCACAGGAGAGGGAAATGTGACCCCTTAATTGCCAAGCGTAACAGGAACCATAAAGAAGGCAAGTGGAAAGGAGACTACTCTGGCTGTGGAGGCATCACGACCCACTTCTCCCATCCACACTAACCTTTGCACTGAACTGGTTCAGCTCCCCATTCTCGTGCCCTGCAATGATGAATTCCCCAAGAGGACCCCACACAGCACTGGTGATTTTGGATTCATTGCAAGCAATCTTCATGTACGGCTTGTTGTCCTCTGTGGAAGAAGGGAAACAAAGAGGCAAAACCAAGTGACGCTGACTGTGGAGTGAGGCAGCAACCGCCCCAATCCAAGTTCCCTCACCCACAGGCCTCACCGATCTGGCTGGAGTCACGGAGATCAAATAAGCTGACAGAACACTGGTAACCCATTTGCTTATCAGTGGAAAACATGATGATGTTCCCTCCAAAGTCAAAGCCGCAGGTTCGCACAGCAGAGCTGGTCTTCACCAGAGCAAGTTGTTTCCCTAGGCAAGGGACACGATGCACAAAATCAGTACGTAGGAATGTCTGGAACAGCTGTGAGGCTGAGAGAGTGTGACTTGCGCAAGGTCACCCACGGCTGTGTGGGGTTTGAACCCTGTTCCGCAGAGACCGAGTTCAACACTCAGGCCAAACAGGGCACATCCCTTATAATAAGGGAGCCCTGCCAAACCTACAAGAGATAAGATTTTCTGAGCTCAAATAGGTGACGTCCTTTAAAATAGGAGACAAGCCTAGGTATGGCTTACCTTCCACAGGTGCTCCAGATTCTGCATTTTCTGGGTTGCTCACTCCTCCCACTTGCCCCAGTACTCACAATGTTCCCCCCATTCCCCATCCAACCCCCCAAAGACCCCCGTTTCTCAGTTCTACCTGTCTCGCAGTCCCAGAGCCGACAGGAGTTGTCCGCAGAGCCGGTTAGCACGTGCCTTGTGTCCCCTGAAAGAGCAGTCAAGGAACAGACAACGCATCCAAGACATGGAATCAACGGTATCCAAACCTTCTGCTGCTAGGACAGGACCTACACGTCTTTCACAGGAATGTGGTCAAGTTGGGCAGGGAAGCAACTTTTAACTCATGCACATTCTTAAAAAAAATGTTCTGTGGGATTATTGTCTTTCTAGCTACCTGCTTCTTTGCATTTTCCATTATATCTCAATTCA
>CAOLHI010005851.1:0-51612 GCA_948474755.1 Ctenosaura bakeri | reverse complement strand
CTACCCTGAAGTATTAGAAAAGAAAGAACTGAATTAGCAAAGAAACTTTTCAAAGTATTGACCCTAGAGCATGCAAGGTGTACCATTTTAACAAGTTCACAGATTTCTGGGAAAACCACCCCATAGCTGTTCTAGATTTTAAAATGAGATTTGTGCTATCTGAACAAAAGATGACAAATTTGTATCACAAATCAGTGCTTAACTTGAGCCAGGAGCAGCTCCAAGCAGGGTGCTGGACAGCATGAAACAGAAAATAAAATCATAACTCTCAATAAAAGTCCAATATCAATGCAGTCTTATCATTCCACAACAATTCTGCCTCTTTTCTTCATCTGTCCGATGGAGAAACCAAATATTCAGCTAATTAGAACACTGAATACATGGTACATATCGACTTCAGCTAATGGGGCTGACCTTAAATTTTATATGACTATCTATAATTGAATTTCTAATTGGCCACAGTTCTACTGCAGAAGATACTGAACTTTTTCAAAGAAACATTAATGATATCCAGTAAGTGGTGCCCCTGCCTCTTTTGCCCAGAAACTAGGGGAGAGTTCAACTCTTCCACGAATGGCTGGAAGGATAGGAATTATAATTTTATGCATGATCTTTTAAAAAAGAAAAAGGGTATTTTTTTAAAAAAAATAACATCATTTTATTAAAAAGTAAAGGCAAAAGATTAATCCAAAACTAATGCCCAAGGGTTGCTTGATTCTATATTTGCACTTTGGTTTAAATTTTAAAGGGTGAAGTTGAAGCCTTGTTAGAATGTAGTGAAGCAATTTCAATTATAGTACATGAGAAGTGAGGCTGAGATTGGGGAAAGCAAAAGGGCTTTTTTTTTTTTTTTTAATAATCCAACATTGGTTCATGCTCTGGTTATCTGCTATCTGAGCTATTTCAACTGTCTCCTTCCTAGTCTATTCCTATCACCACTCCATTCTCTTTACCTCTCATATCATTCATCTCTTGTTTGTTTATATCATTCAAATTCAGTGATGCAATTTCTTAAATATCTTAACTGGGTTTCCATTTCATTCTCCATTCAGTACGGATAAAATCCATGCTGTTATTCTCCAGTGCCCAAGACAACTGCTCCATCTTAAAGCTATGCCCTTGCATTTTTCAGTAAGAATACTCATAACATCTGTCCTTCCAATCCTCAGCCATCCAAGGATTCCTGATATATTAAATGACCTTGAACATTCTCTGTCCTTTCCTTTAATGCCTGATACTGTCTCCCACAGCATGTAAAGGCATCAAGTTATTATTATTTTTTTTTAAAAAAAAAGCAGTTTTAAGGATTTTGAATGGAAATAGAAAGCCTAGGCCCACATGGGACAACAAGAGAATGAGGTGGCACCCTCATGCATATTGCCATTTTGCTCAGACAACCTGCTTACCAATTCTTTTTTTAATATAGAAAGAAAGGAACAAATTCACCAATTATAAATCATGTGGATGATGACGATGACGACAACAACAACGACGATGATGTAGCATGTAGTATCTGGGTTTTTTTTTATTGCCTTAACATGGTATGTGAAGATTTTAGTATAACAGGAAATAGATATATTATGGATGTTAATGTGGAAAACCCTTAGGCTGCATTCCTGGACCTAGTTAAAGCACACTTAAAATTCTATTGATTTTAGTTGGCCATAAACTTGTTTAACTGAGCATGCCATGATTAAGAAATAGATTACATAATGTAAACACATCAAAGTGATAGGCAATAATATTTCTTCTCTTTTTAATGCTGTAGTAATGGAAAATAAGCTACAATAAATGTTGTTCATCAATCAAATGAATATGCTGACGAGTGGATGATAGATGTAGGAACACCAATATTTATTTATTTATTGATGTGTGTGTATGCATATGTATGTGTATAGATCTTTGTGCATATTTTCTTTTGAAATGATAAATTTCAGGCAGACATCTGTGAAGTTTAAATAATTTGATTTGACAATTTTGGCTTTCTTCTGCCACAATAACTTCATAATCTATCAGTCATAATGACAATTTAGCAGAGACTGGAAATCTGCATTTAGTGGAACTTGATTACATGAAACAGTCCTGCATTTCCAGCTTTTCACTGCTTGCTGTGATACATGTGATATTTGGCAATATAATGACTTCATTTACCATTATTATCAAAATATTAAAAACATTCAGAGAACATTTTGATATCGATTATTGTTGCATTTCAAAACTGAGTGAGGAAGATCATAAGCATACATCAGTTCAAAAGATGTTGATCATAAATTTCTTGACATGTGTACGTTCCAGGGGTCATTGACTAACCATGTTGACTAACTCAATGACTTTGAGATCTTTTCCAGTGGTGCACAAATGTACATTTCAATCCAATGTGGATGTTTATTTGGAAATGAATCTCACTTAACTCCATGGGATTTTTTGACAGGAATGCATGCAGAGGATTACAGTCTTAAATAATTAAAACAATATTTTTACATCTAATATTTTCTTATGCTACTGTCTATTTATTATGGATGTATCCATTGTTGTCATTGACTTTTTCAAGATTTGGACATAAAGAACCTATATAGGTTACAAAACTAGTTGTAGAGTGACTCTGGAGAGCAAAGTTTGAATCCCCACTCAGCCATGGAAATCCACTGGGTGACCTTGGGCAAGTCACACTCTCTCAGACTCAGAGAAAGGTATAGGCAAACACCTTCTGAACAAATCTTGCCAAGAAAACCCTGTGATAGGGTCATCTTAGGCTCACCATAAGTTGGAAATGACTTGAAGGCACATAACAACAACCACTCTCCAAAAAGGTGACCAATTGAAGGAACAGCTTATGTGGCTTAAAGAGTCGTTAGCTACAAATTTCCCAAATCATATTAGATTTTAGTAATACGTATTTTAGACTTTTTTTAAAAAAAATGATGTAATTTTTGTTTAATTTTTTTAAAAAAACATTTGTACAAAATATTATTTTAACTGTTATTTTGTTTTAATCCCACATTGTATGTGACATTAAACCACATATTAGAAGAAAGGCAGGATATAAAACAAGCAAACATAGTCATCTGCTTCACAGCCATGTAAAAGTGCAAACCATGCAGTCCATAAGATGTTTTGAGGAATTATTACTGTCAGCATTGAACTGTAGAAAAGATGTGATCTCTAACACCTTATTTATTTATTTATGTGTCATATAGCAACTTTATGTGTAATAAGTGTGCGTGAGCAAGGGACTCAGCAGCAGAAATTAGTGAAGATGCCTGCTGGTTGAACATTACGGTTGAAAGCTCCTTTTAGGTACATTTTCCTTGCAATCCAGGAACATTCATTAGAACTTATCCATAGATGCCACCTTACTCAATTTTGCCTGAAACATTTTAATAAAAATTTCAAACAGCCAATGATGGAAAAGCTTTTGAAGTGTTTGTGCAAACTGAAATGAACAGGTCTTTTTTCTCAGGGTTTTTGTTCTGTGGTTTTCTCTAAAATTAGTGCAGTCACTAACCAAACTGTCCCTTATGATCCAGGGACTGGGTCTATTACCATTATTCTGTGATGGCAATTGATCTTTGCAACATAAAGAGCTTATAGCCTTTGTGTGTACCACAGTTCACCTTGTGTTGGTGGCCAATAAGACAATATCCTCACACTTTTCTTTAAATAAGTGGAGAATGCAGCTATGGGACCTGACCCTTTTGGTGAAGCTGTCCTATGAATTGAGATTATTGAGAAATACAGAATACAGAAATACGAGTTAACAACTTTTATGTACATGGTTAGCCTTTATTGAATATATCAACGAAACATAGTAAAATAGACAATATGCCATCTCCAATGCTTTGCAAATCTGTAGAATGATATTCTCTTTGTTTTCTAACAATTAATTACCCAATTGTGTTTTCTATGTTTTTTGCCTCACCGTGCCTTTTTTGTTGGTATATGTTGTTGATATTGTTGCCCATGATAAGGAACATAGCACATACAAGCAAGCTGTGGGTAAAATTCATTCCTATTCCCCTCATCCAATGGCTAACCTTTGTCTTGATAGCACAATAACAAGTGCTAAAATCAGGACAAGGAAAGTGAGAAAATTGCCATGGCAATGCAGAGCCTTAAAGCAGGATGCTTTTTTTCACGTAACAAGATCTCATATCAAACTTATTCTTTGTTAGCTCAAGGTTCTCAAGTATGTCTACACTCTGATCGCTTTCACAAAAACCATCTGACACAGGTAATTGAGTGCCAGAGCAGGTTTGAGGTACAATATGACCAGGTGTGAGCCAAACTAGTTAGCCATTAGCAGTACATGTCATGTGCTCTTCACAGCACAGGAACAGAAACAACTAGAGTAACTTGAAGATTGTGTGTAGGCTCATGAACATAAAATAGCTTCCTCCCCTTACTTCCTCAATGTGGACATGTATATGAATATGTGCATCGACTGTTCTACACATTATATAGCAATAAACATTGTTGTTGTGTGTCTTCAGTTATCTTCTGACTTATGATGTCCCTAAGACAAATCTATCACTTTTTTTTGGGTGGGGGCAGAAAGTGGGTGATGCATCCAAGGTCATCCAGTCGGTTTTCATGGCCAAGTGGGGAACTGAACCCTTGTCTCCAGGTCATAGTCCAAAACTCAAAACACTACATCATGCTGGCTCAATAAACATAGTACCCAGGGGGTAAAAAAGAGCTTCCACCAGTTTTTGAGTAATAACACACATTTAGAAACATATTTGTCACTTTCTACGATACATTTAAGATATAGGTATAATCAAAATAAGATACCTCAAACCTCCACCGATGACATGTTTTTTCTTTCCTGCTGGTCCCATGCAAAGGCCAAATTACATAGTTGGATTCACAGATAAAATTTTAGACATTGGTGCTTACTGAAATTTGCTTTGTCTAAGAGCTAGACTAGTTGAAATGCCATTTAGGAAATTAGCAATTCCATGAATGGCTTTTAAAATAAAATTGGAGGTTTATATATAAGAACTAAGAGTGGTTTAACTCTTTGGTGTCACTGAATTTCCTATCCAGAATGAGACATGAGAGTGTCCCTTCCACCCCACTGTATCACAGATGCAGATGTGTACACAAAAACACACCAAGGGCTGGATGAAATCTCCCAAGCCTGCAATTTCCTATGAAATACTTGGTAATTGTATTAATGACATTTTATCTGGTCTGGCCCTGAAATTTGCCACAACAGAAAACTGTAATCTAAGAGGTCAAACTTCTCTCATTTCCTTTCTTTGTTACTTATTTACAGTGAGATTCCATGATTGCCAAGTTGGAAATAAGCCCTGCTGAGATTAATGGGGGCTCACTCTCATGTAATACAATCCTGTATATAATTGTATATATAATCATGTGTAAGGATTGAAACCTTAACGTATTAGTATACAAAACCTTCAATGAGTTCTTTGAATTGCTAATTAACATAAATCTTTTGTTCTCTTTCTGCATTATAATATGGCACCAGTCTACAGAGCAATATTCCACAAGCAACTTGAAAAAATGTTGCTGATGCATTTGTACTGAAGGAGCATGTACTGAATACACAAAAGAACACAGCTGCAGGCATTTCTGCAGTTTCATGTGTGTGGAGGGAGTGTTGTTTTGTTATGTACAGTCTAGAGGCATCACTCTGGCTTCACACCACAGCATCTGTGAATTGTATGGGTTGGATAAAATCCCAAGAACAATCTTCTACTCAACATCAGAAGAAGGGTGTTGGGCAGGGGGAAGGGGAGCTTGAAAGCAAAGGACAAAAGTATCATTTAAAAAAAGGTGATGTATCCTAGCTTTGTCATCACTTATTAGCTACAGACCTTGTTCCTTCTGCCAGCAAAGTTGTATCAATGCTCTTGATTGCTACTTATGTGCAACGGGCATGAGAGTTGTCACTTGGATATTGGATAACTATGTCAGAACAAAAATTCAATCTGTAGTGTCAGATGGTACTCCATAGGGAATTTCATCTATACTGCAGAAACTGAAAAACAAAGCATCCTCAGACAAACTCCTTCTTCTTCCCAATTTTCCACAAACACAAATTGAAGGTGCTAGGCTAAAGGCAGAGAATAGTCTCTCCAGACAATATTAATTATACTTGAATATGCATTTCTGAATACAAAATAGGATATATTCAACTAACACTTAAGGTAACTTTGGTTAGACCACATCCTATGTATCCACTCACACAAATATTCCCAGAACAAATATACAACATTTTTAGTCTCTTTTGTATTAGCAAAGAGGTTGTTTGCATACTGTTGAATTTACTTTGGGTGACAGTCAAAGTTTAAATCTTTTGCAAGAACAATTATTTGACTGATGAAACATAAAGAAATTAACAGTCTGTTTAATGTCACACCAGAGGTATTGCAACAGCCCTCATTCTTCAACCTGTAGTCCCAGATGCTGGAAAGTAAGTTTTAAGGAGAATGAATATATAGTCATCCCTTCAAATTCGCTAGGGTTTAGGGGCACAGGACCCTCGTGAAAGTGGAAAAACCATGAATAACTCTAGGCCCTCCCAAACCACATTTAACACACAAAAAAGGTAATGATTACCATATTCAACCCACTGTGGGTTCCTCTGAGGCATCAGGGTTCCTTCCCAAGGCAGAAGTGGCTGGCTGGTGGGGCTTACTGTCACCTCCACTGCTGCCCCACACCATTTTTAAGAGGGACTTACTAGCCTCATTCGCAGTTTCTCAGTCTCATGAGGCTTGTAGTCCCTATTAAAAATGGCACAGGGCAGCAGCAGAGCTGACAGCAAATCATCCGTGAGTAATCAAATCCACAAAACTGAAACCCGCAAATATGGAGGGCTGACTGTATTTATTTCATCCATAATAGAGTACTGTTCAGTTACAGACAGCTTCAACATATACTTTTATTTATTCTTCTTGAAAGAAACCTATTCCTTACCTATAATGTTATTCCTCTTTTGGCCTCATTATTCATGGAGAGCACAAGTGAATTAAAGTTTTCAATATGTAATGTCTAAATTGAACTAAAATATTTATTTTAATTAATGTTAGTTTTGCCATTAATAAAAAGGCATAATTAAATTTTCATTACCTCTTTTTCATTGTCTCAGCAATTTTAAAAAATATTTCAGACAGTCCTCTTTAAACAAAAGAGGTGTTCAAATCACATGTGCACATATGCACACACACACACACACATGCAACCTAGGGAAATCCTAAGCACTAATGGACTTCTAGAGTTTCATGTTTATTTAACTGGAAACACTAACCTTTTCTTTTCATACATAGCTTCATGGTTTGTACAAAAACCTAGCCAAGTATGACAGTGTATCATTAGGTATAATGTCAGCACATAATCAGTGATGCAGAAGTCAAACACTTTGGGGATACACTAGATTGTTCAGCTAATACTTGCATAATTGTTAGACAGATCTCTTTCTCCTACCCCCCCTCCTTTCTCTCTCTCTCTCTGTTTGCCTCACACTAATTTTTCTCAGTGCTTTTGTCTGGAAGAGTTCCCATGGGGACAGAAAAAAGGCTGCTCTGTAATAAGGCTGCAATGAAACAAAACAGATATTTCACAAGGTAATGCATATGCTTGTTACTGCTGCTGCTGTTGTGTGCCGCCAAGTCATTTCTGGCTTATAGAGACCCTAAGCTGAACCTCTGTCACGGTTTTCTTGACAAGATTTGTCCAGAAGGGGTTCGTCATTGTCTTCATCTGAGGCTGAGAGAGTGTGACTTTCCCTAGATCACCCATCAAGTTTCTATGGTAAAGCAAGAATTGACATCTTGATCTCCCAAAAAAAAACCTAATCCCCACCTTAACCACTGCAACATGATAGCTCTTTAACATATGTTTACAGCTTTGAAAAGTTTATTGGAAATACATAGGCATCTTTGACTGTTAAGACATGTAAGGATAATTCAAACAGTATATAGACAGTCACGTAGGAACGGGTGGGCACTTTGCCCCAGGTGGCAATGTTTTGGGGGTGTCCCAGCTCATAGCCATGCCCCCATGCACTGTGGCCATGCCTCACATACCGTGGCCATACCCTCACACACCATATCCCCACCCCTCCCACCCCCCTCCACACACTCCAAGCTCTGGCATTGTATATATATGTGAAATTGTCACGTAGAACTAATGGTAACACTCACAGTTAAATTGGGATTACCATGTGAGCCTCTCCAAATGCAAGGAATTAGCTACGTTACCCCAAACGGAAGGGGGAAAAACAACCCTTAACTTTGTATTTTTATAAAATTGCCATATGTTTCATTAATTATGCTACAATCCAAGTAAATCCTTTCCTTTAATGACTTGAAAGAAATACAGATAAAGGAATTCAGTCAGGAGTATGTAAGTGTCTGCAAGAAAATAATTCGCCTTGACAGAGATCCCTTCATGTCATCCTTAGTTGTTCACATTGATTCTAGCAGGATGAAGGGCTTCTTCCTAGTCGAATTCAAATTGTCACAATGAATGAATAAAAAGTGACTCTGATCTGGCTCTTCACAACCAGATAACAGCTAACATAAGCATCTGTTGTTCTTGGTTTTGCAAACACAACTAGATGTAAATGAATCTACCTAAGCACCTAAACACCAGCTTTTGCTCCACCTACACTCAGTTTGGCTTGTGTGGTCCATTCCACCTAGGAATTTGAGATCTGCAGGCAAAGGATTATTGTCTGTTCCACCAACATGCACAGCTCTGTCAAGGATGTGAGCCTTCCAAGATCTGGCTCCTCATTTGCGCTGAAGACCTTATACTCTCTACCTTAAGTCACTGAGATGTGTTTAAGGTGCTGAGATGGCTAGTGACTGGTGGGGTGTTGGGGATTTCATGCCATGTATTGTTGTGTTTTTTTGTTTTAATGTCTTTGTCCCTAATTGCCAGTACTGCAAGCCACAAGGTTGTGAGTTCGATCCTGCCCGGCTCCAAGGTTGACTCAACCTTCCATCCTTTCGCAGGTCAGTAAAATGAGTACCCAGCTTGTTGGGGGCATGTATAGAAATGTTTCGAAATACATGCTATTTGTAAGTTGTTCGCTGTCTCGATCCATATGGAGAGGCGGGATACAAATAAATAATAAATAAAAAATAAATAAAATAAATAATTGTATATGTTGATGTTCCATCCTTTGGTATAAAGGGCATTACAAATTTATGAATATTTAATATTTATAAGGGCATTATAAATATTATTATTATTACACCATTAAAAATAAGTCCAGGATGGGTAAAAGGAAGGCTTTTCACTCTGTGCACAAAGGCTTTGTCAACACAAGCTGGAGTGAAAATTTTGATTTGAGACAGATTTAAAAGATAGTTTGACACATACATGTAGAATAAGGCCACATACACAGGACTACTAGACAGTTTGAGAGTCTATGATGTCCATTGTCAGAGCCTGGGTGGTCATATTGCCAAATGAAGGACACTTACCAACACAAAAAAGGACAAAAGAGGACAGTGATGTGCAAGGATCCTGCATATGCTGATCAATATGTATACACAAAATTACTAGAATGCAAATATGACAGAAGGTGAGGCTATTAATTCCACATTCAAAACTTGGGAGAACAAATAAATAGTATCCCCGCAAACATGATTAAATTAATCCACACTCTGTGCCAAATCAGCCACTTCAGTGATCTTTTTAGTAAATTTACAGCTATATGATCCAGATCCTGTTCCAAGAATCAATACCCCTTACGCAACCTCTGTTCATGTCAACTGTTACATCATTACCTTCCCTCCAAATGAAACTAAATCCAAAATAGATAGGAAACATGTAAATCACAGCTCCCTTCTGGTGATCCCTATTGAGTTGAATGGTCCACATTCATCCACGCAATTCTTATAGACTTTCAACTTAACTTCAGCATTTACATGCATTTAATTTCTATAGCCTGCAACACTCGATTTTTTTTAAAAAAAAATATTTTAAGCCATGAATGAGTCCAATAAATTCCATGTTATGATTAATTTTTGTACATTCTTCATTTTGATGAATATCCCTTCTACTACAACCTACTCCCTGCACAAACAAACATACCCACACCATTGTTATATCTGTACTAAAGCAGCAGACCACTCATTTTTTAATTACTCAATGGTTTATAACCTTCTTTGCATGGTAAAAACTCCCTTAACTCATTGCACTTTCCCCACAGATTATTTTCTTCAGTACTTTTCAGCAGCGTGCGTGCGCGCGCACACACACACACACACACACTCTTGGACAATGAGCGGCAGGCAGAAAGCAGAAGGAGAGAGCAGTACTAGCATCTTTCCTGCCACTGCAACTTGAGAAGCAACTGTGCCACCACTTCTATTCCCAGCGCTGGTTGAGAAATGCAATTCAGGAAGTGAAAGAGAAAACCAGACAGTCTTGGCCACAACTTCAATGCCTAGCATACAGTATGTTGGCTCAAGTCCAAATGACTTCCTTTGCTTGTTAATATATAGCAATACAGGCTAAACAAAAGGAAAACAACAACACTGATAACCCCACTGTGGGGTTGGAGGAAATTGCAGCAGCTTTAAAGAAGATATCGTACTTAAGTTAGAGAGATGTTACTGGAGTGTGGTGTGGCGACAATGAAATAATCCAACATAAAAACTTTCCCTAGCTGCTTTTAGTAAAGAAAAGACCATAAGGAGATCCAGTGAAATATTTTTTATACTATATTTCATTTGGACCTTAAAACTGATATATAGAATCCCATGTGACCTAGTATTCCATTTTTAAAAAATCACTGGGTTTGGCCCCTATTGTGCACTGTTACTATTGCATGGATCCTACCTCTCATATAAATAAGAACTTAGTCTGGTTGTACAGGGAATTAATCTGTATTATTTTCCTTTTTCTTTGAGCACCCTTTCTTGGGTAGCGCTTGGGTACTTGGTTCAAAAACCTGCAAAAACTTGCAAACTATGAAAATAATGATGACATATCTACACAGTCATTGTCTTCAGAAGCAATACAATAATACTGTTCTACATGCAATAAAATTCTAAGGCCCTTTTCGCACAGCATTTGCCATGTGAAAGGGCACCTGGAGCGTCACAATTGTGAGGAGCATTCCACACGATGCACTCACAATTGTGCAATGCTCCAGGGCCTGGCAGGCACTGCTCATGCACTTTTTCATTTTTGGCTTTCAGCTGAAAATGTTGTGCAACCGTGCATTGCTTCAGGGCCCCACGCACACTTGCCGTGTGTGTGGAACCTCCGGACCCATGGTAGTCATGCTTCCTGCCCCAGCTGTGGAAACTCCCAGGCTGTGCTGCGGAAGGAAGAGGCGGGGCTCTCGTGCTACCTGCTCTCATGCTACCTGCTCGTGTGGAGCTGAAGCAGAGAGGATGCAAGAGCCTCTCGCTGGAGACTGCTCGTGCGATCCCTGTGCCAAAAAAAAGGTAAGGTGCAGAAAGGGCCTAGTGGTACTTATGAATGCTCTTTCTCAACAATGATAATTACAGTCAGCCCTCCACATTTGCAGGTTTCATTTTTGCAGATTTGATTTTTTACTGATTATTTGCTGTCATCTCTGCTGCCTCCATATGCAATTTTTAATAGGGACTGCAATCTTCGTGAGACTGAGAAACTGTGAATGAGGCTTGTAAGTCTTTATTAAAAATGTGGGACAGCAGTGGAGGTGGCAATAAGCCCCACCAGCCAGCCACTTCTGCCTTGTGAAGGAACCCTGATGCCTCAAAGGAATCCATGGTGGGTTGAATATGATGATTATACTTTTTGTGTGTGTTAAATATGGTTTGAGAGGGCCTAGAGTTATTCATGTTTTTGTTCACTTTCACAGGAGTCCTGTGCCCCTAACCCTAGTGAATGTGGAGGGATGACTGTAATTACTTCTCCCCTCAATTATTTCCAATAATTTATATTTTTCACAGGTTAATGAGATAATGCCATTTGTTAGATACTGAGTATGCTTTGTAAACTTCTTTGGTCACTTATGGGGAGAGGCAAGGGAATAATCGTAGCTCTAATACTATCAGATATTACTATTACTAATAATAACAGACACAACTATTACTGCCATATGTTAAAATTACTGTGGGTAGTATTAACACAAATACTGAGACATAGTTATACCACAAGAGGCCCACTGGAATAAATGGGATTTAAGTTATCCTATGCATGACTAGGTATGAGCTCAATTTAAGACATGCAAATATATGGATATGTTAATTAGTTTTTAAGAACAGCTGTCTTGTAGACTTCACAACTTTTTAAAATGTTGAATGTTTATTTTCATAGTTCACAGTCTGACAAGGCAAAGTAAATGGCATGAATTCTATAGATTTAGCAAACAGAAGTCCTACCTTTGAAGAAGCAGTCTTTGCTGTGAATAATGTAGATTTTTTTCCTTTGCAAGCATGAAGCTCGGTGAAGTTCACAGTGATTTTCATAGAATCTGCCATCAGATCCACACACAGGCATGTAACTAGGCTTACAGTTATCTATGCATCTACATTCAGGCTTATCCGTTTCCTTGTTCACAACACACTTGCTTCCCCGACCACAATACTTCTTTTCACATGATGCATGGAGGCCGTCTTGTCCATAAAGCACTGGAAAAGCAATGAAAAAAAGTTCTGAGAACAATTCTAAGCTGAATATTCCACAGGAAAACTTTTCCTTTTGTAGCCACACACTTTTATATACAATATGTATTTGCAACATTCTGTTAGGCAGATGTCACATTTATTGTAGCAATTTCTACCCTGCACCCTCTATATTCCCTCAGACAGAACGAGGGAAGAATCCTGCCTGAAACCTTGGAAACCTACTACCGGCCAATGCAAACAATAAGGCAGTTGCTGGTGTATATCATCTATGCTGGTGTATGGCAATGCTTCACGTTCCATTTGACCAGATGTAAGAGCTGAACAGCAGAATTAGAGTATATGAACAGCCAGCATTGTCTGACTCTATCATACCACCTTTGGTTTTCCAAAACAGAAATCTTATCTCCATCATGTGACAAATACATAGGTAGATATAGTCTGATTTCTGAAGACCACTGACGTTAATATGTACTGATGCTAATTTTTACCTTTAGCATTGCTTAACAATGCAAACCTATAACACAATTCAGTTTAGGTTCTAGTTTAACAGTTCAGGGAGAAAAAAATCTTTCTTCTTGGACTGATTCAGAAGCGATCCAGTCTTATTCACATCTAAATATGGATTTCAGTTTAGAAATCCATGCTCCTAATTGACCAGCACTGGAAATCAATAAATGTTTATAAGTTTTTTTCTTTTTGTTAGAATTAGATAGAATTTGTAATCATAGTAACTCATAATGCATACTGAACTGCAAGCAAACAGGTTTAAGGTCTACATGCCTTTACGTTTTTGTGGGAACTACCAATAATATTCCATTTCTCATTAAAATTGGGACAGGAGGGGATAATTCACTTTTCCTCACCCTATTCCATGAAATTTTGGCAGTTTTTGTGAAAATGACATATTTCATAGTAGAGAAGAAACCTACAAAATTTCAGAAGAATAGGTGGAAATCCTAGGGATTAGGTGTGTGATTTAAAGCATAAAGTACAATACAGTAGGAGGAGAGAAGTTCTTGAACAACTTTGCATATTCCAAATAAGCATCCACTGGTACAGTCCCCTCATAATCACACAGAAAAAAGTGTTTTTTACATGTATATGTTTGGACATTGAATTGACTCTCCTGGTAGCCTCCAAGAGTATTGATTCACTTTTGTATATGTCACAGTGTCCCTCTGCATTGCGTAAATTTAAAAATATCCCCAACATGTGGTCACTTCTGGTTCTCCTTTTTTAAAAAAAATGTCAGTCTGTGTAGTTCCCATCAGATCCCAGGGAAGAAAACCATCCTTTGGATATTCATCTTTCCCATATGAAACCTTAAGGAAAAATATATCTGTTTTTGACACATACTATCTAAATCTTCATGAATGTTAATATCTGGATTTGATTGAATTTGGAGAATGTATGCTACAGCTTGGGTGCCTCCTGAATCTGTCTAAATCCATCCAATTTAATTCAGGATCTGGGATTTCTCTGAATTTGAACAGTTTTACCAGAATATATATAGCAAAATCAAGAAGACGACTTCATGACACTGAAATGCTAGTAGTGCAAATTTTAGTTTCCAGTAAAGAGGTGCCCAGTTTTTCAGAGAATTCAAAACTGAAAGCTACTAACAATAATTTATACAGAAGACTGGTTCCTAAGCCAGGTTCTATACAAAACTAATAACTAGTATTATACTCAAATTATCTAAGTTTCTCAAAATTAGAAGATTACTGTGCTGCAATAATTGTAATAAGCACATTGTAGAGCATTACAAAAGGATGTTGCAAAAGAAATAATCAAAACAGAAAGGTTGATTTGCAATTTACTTCAGGCTTTTATCCTGCTGCTGTTTTGGCACTTTGTCATACCTGTCCCCGTCATACAATATAACAGAAAATGCTTCATTGTAGAAAGCAGAGTCTCTAAACCCCCTGCAGCCCAAATTTAGTTAAAATATGAGATTAGGAAATCATTCAGTGCCTTCCTGTGACAAAAATGAAAGTAAAAACAAAATTTTATTAAAATTATAGTTAAACTTTTAGTTTCAGCATTGTTGATTCAAAGGAAAGGAATCTGTTACTGGAGGATTAAGTGCTTTGCTCAGTAACTCATTAAAATTCCACTAACCTTGGCAGGCTGAGAAATATTGACATTTTTTTTGAATCATAATAAACTAGAAGGTCAAAGTGTCTCCAAAAGGCAGAAAAATTACAATCCCTAAGTGGCATATCTGAATAGCCTTTATTCGTTTTACTAATTGTTCAGTGTATCCCTGCAACAATATCCATGGGAATGCTAATAGTGTGACCCCTGTACAGCCTGACTGTCAAGGTCATTTACAATTACAGTTTATGCTGCATTTTTGTCAAAACATACTGTCCCAGTGCACTGAAACACAGAAGCTCTGTGGAAGAAAATCAGCACAACTATAGGTATGTGCTTCATTGTTAGCCAAGAAAAGGCTTCCTTCTGGAGATTTGAGTGTCTTTTTTAAAAAGAGTCTGTTTTTGCTAGGGGTGTGAAGAATTCCAAATAGCTTGTTCTCAGTGAGAAGGTCTGTCTCAAGAAGGCATAGCCAGCCTTCATGAGAGTTCTTGCCCTGAGCACACAAATGGAACAAAGAACGCTTTGCTTTTCATTAAGGTTTCATGATTTGGGCAAAAATGTCTCAGCACAAAACTGCTGTTTTCTCACGTTGTGAAACAAAACACACAGAGACATGGCAAGCAGAGAAAGACTGGCTGGTTCAACCACAAGACACAGACAAAAAATGTGATGCTTCTAATATTTAAAGGTCTATGCATGAACACAGCACCTACCACAGAACTTCTGTAACTCCTGCAGCATCTTTCTCACCAATTCAGTAACTCTTTGAGAATGACAGAATGCATCTTACACATCTTATGGGAGGCAGGTAACTGGATGCAAGAGGAGATCTACATGCTCTGGCTGTAGCCATTAGACATCATGCCCCTGGCAAAGCCATTAGGCCTGCATTCAATTACTAGACCCAACTTCACTAATCTCATCCTTGAAGGAAGCAACAAATACAGACAGAAAGCCTTCAAAACAGTACAGTTTTCAGAGACTATTTGCAGCTCAGGACTTATTCTGTGTGAAATTTGCATGTAGTTTTCTGTTTTGCATGGAAAGCAGCATTTTCAGCACAGATACATTGTGTTCTATAGAGAAATCACTGTTTTCTGCACAGAAGATGCTGCAGTTGGAGACTTACTCTGTGCAAAAATCACATGTGCTTTTTCATGCAGGAGACAGTATTTTCTGTGCAGGAAAAATGCTGTTTTATGTGCATTTTTGTGAATTTCATAAAGAATAAGTCTTGAAGTGCATATGTTCTCATCAGTGCATAATTCTTTTCATCAGGGTTTTCTAATGCTCAAAAAGCTATTTTTCATCCATTTCTGAAATATTTTTGAATAGCTTTTTCATCTCTAGTTCCAACTAAAACAAATTCACTGAATTAAGTTCTAAACATTGGCTCTCTTGTCAATGGAGTGTTCAGTCTGCTCTGGGTTTCAGACTGAAATTTAAAAAGAGCTATCTAAGGTGCTGAACAACTTGTGTTAGAAGTAAGTTTCAGTAACTTGAACATATCCTTTAAAGTTTGGGCTAAAATCCAGCATGGATTCACCACTGCTGGTATATCCCACCAAGCAGACTCTAGCTGGGAATACTGATTGTACTGAAGTAGTACAATTCTCCCACCACCATGTTAACCTTTCAGTCTTTAGGACAGCTCTCACACTCCTAGCCAGCTTCTAAGAACATTTTGTTCCACTGTCCCAAACACATGCTTGTTCCTAGAGCCTGGCAAAATGGCCTATCTAGTGAAGCAACCAAGTGTAGTTGTAAGTGATACAAAGAGAGATACAAAGAGAGATGAAGCTGCAAACTTCAAGCCCTGATTTTTGTTGCTCATGAGTGGGTGCCAAGTCAGAAGCTGCTCAGAATCAATCTTTCCTTTTTCCCAGTTGTGGCAACTCCCAAGCAATCTGAAGCACATATATTTTTTATAAAAAAAATATCAAAACAAGATATTGCCAGCTTCTTGCATCATCAGACATAATTCCAATGTTGTAGTTATACCTGACATTATATAAAAATCTAACTTTTCAACCTGGCAGTGCCCCAACTGAAGAAAGTCAAAGGCTGCAGGTCAGGGGTGCTGGGAAATGACATTCACAGGGCTCCTTTGGTTGCAGTGCATCTTGCGACTATCAGCAGAACTCTTAGAAGGTCTCTAGAAGCTTGCTCCCAAAGGTCCTTGTGAAGCTGTGAAGGGTGCAGATGTCATTCTCCAGTGCAATGCCTCAGAAACCCTTCATCTCAGGTACTGTCAAGCTGAAAAGGTAAGTTTTACTGGGCACCTTCTGTCATTAGCATCCACAAATGGGAATCTCCAGCAGTTATGACACTGTAAGTTCATATTATGATCTCATCAATACTGAATGGGATGCCAGTCATAAAATATAATTCTGAGAGTTTTCCTTCTCAACTATACATATTACTCACATTTCTCTGGACACAATTGTCCTGTAATTATATTAGTCTGTGCCCTTAGTGGTGTATTACCACCTCTACCACTATTGTTGCTGCTGCTATTGAACACTTCCATGGTGTTTCATCACATACAATTGACACCTAGACAAAGAATCCAGAAATAAGTAACATGTGTATAAATAGTTGATACTGTCATCAAGGAGTAAACTTAGCTCCTAGCCAAATTATGTCCCTGCACAGAACCCTTCTCCCTCATTTTCTCCCAATAAACTGGGGAAACCACTGTATCAAAATGTAAAATGAATGGACATCTGGGGTGGGTCTGAAACCATGCCCATGACCTCAGGGATGAGAAAGGCACCTGATCTCAAGGGTGAGAGCACAGAAAGCTCACTGCCCTTTCATGTGTCTGGAACACCTTCCCATAAAGGAACGAATAAGCGGAGCTAGGTGACCTTGTCTTTCATGTCTGCTGGATTCTGTGCTCTTTCTCTCAAGTACCTCTCTCTCTCTGCAACCACTTCAGTCATTGGCGACTGCTGGCTGACTGCATGTTCACAAAACAACATTGTGCCAGGACAGAGATTCACTGTGAAAGAATTAGCTGGCTGCATTGCTTGGTGGCACTGTTCAACCCTTGCTCCTTTCTCTGAACTATTTGGCAAGGACAGACCAGAGAAGATTATTAGACTTCCATAAATTAGTATTTCTATAGTCCTTTGAAGAGCTAAATCAGCTCACAAGAATTATCAGTCAGTATTCAGTTCAGGCAAGAACAACAAAAGATGGGCTTCAAATCAGAGTAAGCCAAAATGAGAAAAGCCCCAAGACACTTCACTTTTAAAACTACAGTTCTTTTTTCTATTAATATAAGTTGATAAACTTTCTTATGCAAGGTTGTCTTTCCAGAGTACGAAAATGTGACTTTTTGGATTACCTCTCCCAGAATCCCCCAGCCAGAGCAGAGTGGAGATGAAAATCACAAAAAAAAAAAAAAAAAAACCAAAAAAACAAACAAAAAACAACCATATTTCCATGACCAGGCCCGTTGAATGCTTGAAGGAGTTCTATACAAGGAAACTTTATGGAGCAAAGAGAAGCAATTCTTGGCACAAATCCACACCTGTTGTCCATTTATGGTCCACCAGTGGAATTACTTTGGACATGCTGCAGTATTAATTACCTGGACTTTTCCAGTGATATTAAACATTATGCCAGTCAGTACCTATTTGCAGAAGCTACATTGCATTTATCAGTGTTGTTGGGCATATTTACATTAGAATCCTTTATATAAAGTATAAACGAAATCTGTCATAGTTCCATTTTATCAGGACGTTAATGCACATGATAGATATGCATATTTGATGTAGACTAAACAACAAGGGAGGAGCTAGAATCATAGAATCATAGAGTTGGAAGAGACTCCAGGGGCCATCCAGTCCAACCCCCCTGCCATGCAGGAGTACTCCCAACAGTATTCAAAGTATTCCCAACAGATGGCCATTCAGCCTCTGCTTAAAAACCTCAAAAGAAGGAGACTCCACCACACTCCCAGGAAGCATATTCCACTGCTGGACAGCTCTGACTGTCAGGAAATTCTTCTTGAGGTTTAGGTGGAATCTCCTTTCCTGCAGCTTGAATCCATTGCTCCTTGCCCTAGTCTCTGGAGCAGCGGAAAACAAGCCTGCTCCCTCCTCGACATGACACCCTTTCAAATATTTAAATATGGCTATCATGTCCCCTCTTAACCTTCTCTTCTGCAGACTAAACATACCCAGCTCCCTAAGCCACTCCTCATAGGTCATGGCTTCCAGACCCTCCACCATTTTGGTTGCCCTCCTCTGGACATGGTCCAGCTTGTCAACATCCTTCATGAATTGAGGTGCCCAGAACTGATACAATATTCCAGATGAGGTCTAACAAAAGCAGAATAGAGTGGTACCATTACCTCCCTTGACCTAGATACCATACTCCTATTGATGCAACCAAGAATCGCGTTGGCTTTCTTGGCTGCCACATCACATTGCTGACTCATGTTCAGCCTCTGGTCTACCAAGACTCATAAATCCCTTTCACACGTATTGTTATCCAGCCACGTGTTCCCATCCTATATTTGTGCATTCCATTTTTTCTGCCTAAGTGTAGGACCTTACATTTCTCTCTGTTGAATTTCATTTTTTTTATAGCTTTGATCCAGCTCTCCAATTTGTCAAGGTCATTTTGAAATTTGATCCTGTCCTCTGGGGTATTAGCAACTCTTCCCAATGCCCTCCACTCCTTCATCCAAGTAATTGATGAAGACGTTGAATAGCACTGGGCCCAGGACAGAACTCTGAGGCACCCCACTAGTCACTTCTCTCCAGGATGAAAAGCAGCCATGGGTGAGTACCCTTTGGGTTCAGTCAGTCAACCAATTACAAATCCACTTGACAGTAGCCATGCCCAGCCCACATTTTACTAGCTTCTTTGCAAGAATATTATGGGCAATTTTGTCAAAGGCCTTACTGAAATCAAGATATGCTATGTCTACAGCATTCCCTTCATCTACCAAGCTTGTAACCCTATCATCAAAAGAGATAAGATTAGTCTGACATGACTTATTTCTGACTTTTAGTGGTTACGGCATTGCTTTCTAAGTAATTACAAACTGACTGTTCAATGATCTGCTCTAGGATCTTTCCTGGTATTGATGTCAGGTTGACCGGGTGATAATTATTTGGGTCCTCTTTTTTTCCCTTCTTGGGGATGACATTTGCCCTCTTCCAGTCTGCTGGGATTTCTCCTGTTCTCCAAGAATTCTCAAAGATTATTGCCATTGGTTAAAAAATGACTTCTGCCAGTTCTTTTAATATCCTTGGATGTAATTCATCTCGCCCTAGAGACTTGAATTCATCTAGTTTAGCTAGATATTCTTGTACTACTTCTCTACCTATTCTGTGCTGCGTTTCCCCCTTCCTCACCTGCTCCCCACCAGGTTGAGTACTTGTATCCTTTTTGGAGGAAACTGAGGCAAAGAAGGTGTTGAGTAATTCTGCCTAAAGGCACCAGATCCTGTCTGATCTTAGAAACTAACTAGGACCAGCTCCGGTTAGTACTTGGATGGGAGACTGCCAACAAATACTGAATGCTGTAGGCTATATATCAGAGAAAAGAACTAGAAAAATAACTTCTGAGTATTCCTTAAGTGAAAAAACACTATGAAATTCACAGGGCTGCAATAAGTCAACAGGCAACCTGAAGGTGCATATTCATGTGCACACACATACACACATATATATCACAGTGAAATGCATCAACCATTTAAGAAAGGCTATCATTCAGAGGGGTATCTAGAATCACAGATATTGTTGTTTATACAAAGTCATCTATTTGTTATAGATTATTTATAGATGTCAATATTTAAAATATTATTGTTCAGCCTTCAGTAAGTCTGCATACTTACATATCAGGTAATGTAGCATCTCCATCTGGCCTATTTTCAAGAAGTCTACACATTCTAACCTCCCCCTAAATCAGTGGTTCTCAACCTGGGGGTCGGGACCCCTTTGGGGGTCGAACGACCATTTCACAGGGGTCGCCGCTCCTCAATCCTGCCCCCTTTTAAATGAAGGTGGCCTCACAGCCAATGGAAGCAGTGCTTCTGATACCCCTGCGCTGGGAGGAGGGGAAAGGAGGCATGCTGGGCGTTTCCCTGTCTTTCCCTGCCTGGTGGGAAAGCACTGGAGGAACCTGAGGTGGAGCCGGAGGTGCGGACAGCGGGAGGAGAGAGCTGGAGCCTGAATGTTAAGGCGGAGGTGAGGACACCAAGAGGAGAGAGCTGGAGCCCAAGTGTAAAGGCGGAGGTGAGGAGAGGAGACCCTGCGCTGGCGGGTGGGGAGAGGAGGCGTGCAGCCGGACACAGCCAGGCGCTGCTTGGACGCTCGCACCTGCACCACACACACACACACACACAGGGCTTCCCCTTCATTGTTCCCTTTCCCCTTCATGCCGGCTTGCAGAGTCAGAGTTGCTTGCCGGGGCAAGCGAGCAGCTGGGCTCTGCTTGCTTCCCAAAGTGGCGGAGCTGCAGCAGCAGCGATCGCCCAGTTGCCTATTCATTCTGGGCACGCCGCTCCATGGGAGTTGTCGGTGTGGCTGTCACCTTTGGTCCATCAGGCAAAGGGGGAAACTTTACTGCGGCGGATCTGCCATCTGACGAGGGAGATCGGTCCCTCCGAGACCAAGAACTCAGTCAGGAAAGGAGCATGGGGCGTCGGCCAAGGGCTTCGGTTTGTGTAGCAAGAGTCCCCAAGGCTCCTTGGTTGGGTTTTTTTTGGTTTTTTGACCCGAAAGCACTGCTCTGATCCGTCCTGTGGACTTTGGCCATTTTCACATTCCAGTGTTATAGTGCCATGATTCCACTTTCACCATCCTATGGAATCCTGGGATTTGCAGTTCAAACTGCAAACCCCAGGATTCCACAGGATGGTGAAAGTGGAATAATAGTGCTATAACAGTCTAGTGCAGAAATAGCCAGGATGACTTTCTCCTCTTGCTTTTGTTGTGCGTCGACCCTTGGCGCTTGCCACACGCACGTGTTGTGTTCTTCGCCCTGACTGTCTTGCATTCCTCGCTTTTTGTATGTTCAGCGTCCGCACTCCCTTTAAGGGAGGGAGGGAGGGAGTGAAACAAAATGCGTCTGCTTATGCCACCGCCATCTTTCCTCTCTCCCTGTCCTTTCCTCCCTGAGCCTTGTGTAAAATGTGGGCTGTTCCGGCACTGCCTTTGGGAGTGACTGGCTTTTTGAAGTGTGGAAATCCAACATTCAGAACTAGAACTACTGCCTTAATTCTGGCATTGATGGACGCTTTCTGTGCTTAAAAAAAGGGGGGAGGGTTACCAGTTTTTAGGCATTAGAAGTCTATCCAGAGCAGTGATTTAGGGCAGTGTTTCCAATCTATTTGATGTTGGAAATAACTAACTAACTAACTAACTAAATAAATAAATAATAACGAAAATGATTTTATGGTTGGGGGTCACCACAACATGAGGAACTGTATTAAGGGGTCGCAGCATTAGGAAGGTTGAGAACCACTGCCCTAAACTGATATTTTTCAAGAAGCCTGCCCCCCGCAACAGCGCACCCACTTCCCTCAGCACACTCCCCTTTCAATGATAATGGGAAATAGGGAAACTATTTAAGTTTTTCCAAAAAAGAGGATGTGGCCTACCATCTATAGCTAATATCTATAGATACACATTTGCAAGTACAGGTGCTCGCTCTTGCTGGTGACTCCAGGCTTCTTGATCTCTCTTCTTTATCTTAAAACCAGACTTGGATTGGGTTCTCTTTCAAAGGAAAGACACCTTCAAAAGACTATCCTTTGTAAAATATGGTGAACATATGGCTACCTGAATGGGAAAGCAGCATGTCCTGTGTTGCTCAAAAACCTAAAGCTGTCTTTGTTCTCGTTATTCAGCAGTGGAACTCTGCAAGTAAAAGAACTATCCAGGGAAGCTATTTTGGAACCAATGATTTTCCAGATTTTGCAGGTAAAGAAGTCACACTTCAAAGAACAATCTCATAAAAGGATTTTCAAAAGCATTCTTAATTAATGAACAGGTGAGTAATAGCTCCATACTAAACTTTTGACCTCAGTCATCTGGTAAATTAGGGTAGAAGAAATCCAAAAGGCTGTTTGTTATGTGATTGCTATTTTCAATGCAACATCTCCATTTAGAGTCATATGGATTTCTCTTTGAATATTTAGAAGGAAATGCCTGAGGCTTGTCGAGCAAAGCACAAGAAAGACTCAGCTTCTGAGACAATGACAAAATCCTGGATATAGTTCACTAATTAAACCAGCCACTCATCAAAATATCTCTCATGTTATTAAAACTGAATGAATTCTCCACTCTAGCAAAGATTATATATTTTTTAAAAAACAGTAATGGAAAAGGTAATCAAGTGAAACTACTAGCTAACTGCTTGGAGGATTTATGAGCTCACCAGACTGCATGAAAAAGATATAATTCGTTCAATTTATTAGTCATAAAGAAAGTAATTTACTTAGGTTAAAAACTGATCATCTCACAAAACAAGCCACTTTTTAGCACTAATTAAATTTACCAAATATGGACCAAGACTAGAAGTACTGTACTATATACAGAAGAAGTCTATTTGTCTCTATCATTCACAGCTAGCTATTGTTTCTCACTGGAAAGAAGAGATATGTGAATCTTATCTGAAGGAAGCCTGTGAAGACAGGTGTTGCTCTGATATTAGGTATTAGATGTGGGCACATACAGCTCAAGCTAAGCCTATAGATTTCAGAGAGGAAGTTAAGTCATAATGACAGTGAACTTTTGAGCCTAAAATTTCCACCTTTTAATGCCAGGTTAGTTGTAAGGTAAACAGTAACCGCATAGGATTTGATTCTCAAGGAAATACTAAAATGGCTTTCATTATGGAGACTTGACTGAAAAAAAGGAGAGGAGTTTGTCCCAGCCAGCTTTATCTACTAGGTTACAGTAGGCTAAAGCTGTTGAATAGAGAAGTGGAGTGTTACCAGTCTATAAAAATCTGGTTTCACAAACAAGATGCTCCATTTAGAACAGGTCCTCATTCTTTCCGTATTCAAACAAAGGATCAAGATGCATCTTTTCAATTTGGCCTCTAAAATTATCACCTTGGGCTTTAACATTGTGGTCAGTGGTTTTTAATGTTGTGTTTTTTACACCTTTATTATTTATTGTTTGTACACACTGTTTTTATATCTCCACATTTGAGCCAGAGATTAGGGAAACAAAAGGCCTCTAGAAGATCAGCAAAAAGGGATGAATATTTAGGCAGGGAGAAGGGTGAGTACTGGATGCGAACAACAGTGGGACTTCCATTTTTAATAACGAGCCCTCTTATCCTTCCATTCCATTCCATTCCATTTTTTTCCTGGATTTTAAAACCAGTTTTGTGATTCTTGATAAATCATCACCACGAGTACTGTGGTGCTCAGTAGAACAGTCACCAATAATTCATGTACCACACGTATCCCATTTGGAAGAAACATCTCTTGATTATGTTAATATCTAGGATATTCTCTTCAGTTTCTTAGTACAAGTGTGAGTGTGTTGCTCACCTTCTACAGGGATACAAAACCTAATCATGCAGGGGCCTTGAGAAGAAGTGTGCTGGCCTCACCCATTTCAACCCTGACCTCCTCACATTAATGAGAATGGTCAGAAACAAAAGCTGAATAGTACGTTGGATGCTTGGAAGCACTTCAGAATCATGATTCTTGATTGGTTGGAAGCTATAACTGCATTAGACCAAATGCACTCACACCCTTCATTCAGCATGCAAACAAAGTGATAGCCTTCTGGTTCAACACTGGAAAATTGGATATGGAAGAACCAGCATGTGCATCATTCCATGGCAATGTTTGTGAATGCTTAAAGGGAGGCATTCCTTATTTTATTGTGTATAACATAGGGCACAGTCCAAGACCCTAACCATTAACACATCTTTTGTCATTGAATTCAGTATATTATGGAATCCATAGATTATATATCAAGGCCATCAAAATGCCATCAAGCATGCACTACATATAAATTGCAAAGAATGGAAAGTAAATTTAAATGTCTTGCATGCTCCCATTGTATTGAGCAAGTATAATTTACTTTGCTTAAAGGATAACGAGCCAGTAGATCTAATAAGGAAACTCTACCTTCCCTTAGTGATGCATATGGATGATATGTTCCTCAGGTAAATTTATGCTTTGAAGCAATGTAAATTTAGTTATATGCAAATTCCACTTGGTTGCTCTTCAGCTAGAAAACCAAAGTATGCATTTTCTTTATTGCAGTATGAAAAGATGAGCTAATTTCTGAAGGAACCAGCTTTACAGGGAAATGGTGCTAATTTCTCATGTTTATTATACAAATGAAGGCAAGGACGGGAAGTGCAACCAGAAAGCACTTCTTGAGAAGGGAAATATGGAAAATTTACCTCCTGCATTCTGCTGTGTAAACATACAACCTGCTAACTTTCCATATAATATTTCAGTGATGTACACCTGGGAGGATTAACAGGATTTTACCTCAAGAACAAGTATATCCCACTCATTCAGATGACGGGAAGTTTGGAGGTCATGCACATTTTACAGGCACATTATCTAAAGAGGATATAGAGGAGGACACCAGCATGCCACAATTGCATTAGAAACAGATAACGAGCGTCTCCAAGGAGAATGACAGTGTGTTATCAGCCCCAATATTAATTTAAGGGAACTCTGGGAAATGGAGCAGGAGAACAACCTGCCTGATTTATAACTAGGGAATACAGTTTGAAAAGCAGTGGAGATTAAGCTAGTAGTGCTCTAGCCATAATGCAAAACTGTGTTCACAATCCGATAACCAAATTCAAACTAATGGATAGATGTCTACGGATACAGAGTGTCCCAGAGACCACAGCTTAAAGAAGATAATAAAAGATCATTGAGGTCATTATGTTGAGGAGAATGGAACCAGATAACATCAATAAGACTATAATTTTAATTCAAATGGTGTTAAGGTTCCCTCCTTGCCCTTGACATTGCAGGGTCAAACTAAACCTCTACATGAGATTTGCCATTGTGACCCCTCTGTTATGAACTAATCAGCAGCCTATGGCAGCTGCTTTGAAGATCAGAAACCAGATGCTTCCATTTACACTAAGGTTGTTCCTCCCAACTTGTCCCATCTTTGATAGGGAAGACAACTATTTTTGTATACTAAATATATTCAATATTTTGCAATATAAGAGCCAGAGTGGTCTAGTGGTTTGATTGTTGGACTAGGACTCTGGAGAGCAGGGTTCAGATCCCTGTTCAGCCACAGAAACCCACTGGTGATCTTAGGCAATTCACACATTTAGCCTAAAGGAAAACAATGCCAAACTCCATCTGAACAATTCTTGCTGAGAAAACTCTGTGATAGGTTTGCCATAGGTTTGCCAAAAGTAGGAAACAGCTTGAAGCCACACAACATTTTGCAGTACAAATATCTTTTTGCAGAAATGACTAGTATGAAACCAACCAATGTCAACCGAAAAAGGTAAGACAACATTTCATTTACATGTTTGAGAACTATAAATTGCAAGGCCAAACTTCCTACCCAGTTGCACAACACAAAAAGGGACAATGAAATGTTGAGCTTGGTAGTCATATAACATTTATTTAAAATTCTGGAATTTTGAGGTTGGTGCAATGAGAAAACATTATGAAAGTGATTTATGGTATTTTTAGAACACATAGTTTGTACATATTCAGATGAAGATGTATTTTGACTACTGCCTGTGCTATTAATAGGGATAGCTAAAATTTATCAAAATTATCACTACTGTTTTAATGTGGTGAGATGTAGATTACTGAATTTGCAACTAGAATAATTACTTGCTGTTCAATTTACTAGATTATAGCTAACCCATGCCACTGCAAAACTCCTAAAATGTTGGCTCCAGCTGTGCAGAGAATACGACCACAGATTTGGTATTTATCAAAGCATCACTCACAGTTTTTCCTAGTGAGAAATTGCTTTCCTGGGCTGAGGTTCCACATTGCTGTGATAAATTTTGAATGCAGGAATCATTAGTCTGGAACTGAGCAATGACTGAGTGAGAATGATCCACATTATCAGTCTGCATGGTGCCTGTATTTAGCAGTTTTCTTCAGCAGTTTGGGAACTTGCCACAGGAAAGTGTCTCTCACACAACTAGAAGTAAATGTGAATGGGGTATAACTCATCCAGAAAGCCTTCACCACGATGATTAACTTCCCATGTTCAAATATTTTCTGTGGAAACAAATTTTGGTCCACAGCGAGTGATTAATAGTAATCCTCACCGCTTTTTTTGTCACGTATATCAGTTGACACATGTGGATGGCAGCAAATCAAGAAAAGCCAATGTTGCTGACACCCAGGAACGCAACACTTAGCAACATTGCCATAAAGCAGATACATCAGTATGAATCAATGAAGGGCATAGCTCCTTATACAGAACAGAGAATGAGGCAAGCTGAAGATGATAGCATGAAGCCAGTAAAATGAGTTTCATTTAGTGGGAAGTGGAAAGACCCTATAAACAAGATGCCTCCTGGAATAAAAACCACCTGCTTTTTTCTAATGTAAGGGAAATTTAACTTCTTTCCCCTTCTCATAGTATTCTTACAGTACAGTTCTGAATATTAAAACAGAAAGGTACTCAGCCATGTAACGTACATACTTTTTTATTTACTGTATATTTGTTTTCTATACATTTATTTGCATGGCTCAAAAAACAAAGGTAACATTAAAATATAAGATAAAACAAGGAAAAGTATTACAACTAAAATACAGTTTAAATCTCATCTTTCAGTGAGTTACTGATCAATGGTAACAGAATAAGAACTGGAGACTCAAGTATTTTGAATCATATGATCACAAGTACAAAGTATTATGTTAAAAAAGAAGAAGAAGAAGAAGAAGAAGAAGAAGAAGAAGAAGAAGAAGAAGAAGGAGAAGACGACGACGACGACGACGTTTCTTTAAAATGCCCTTTCCACCAAAGTCTGGAACATTAAACATATGCGATCATAGACAAAGACAATAAATTGTTGTTGTTGTATTTGTTGTATGCTTTCAAGTTATTTCTGACTGATGGCAACCCTAAGGTGAATCTATCATGGAGCTTTCGAGGGCTGAGAGCGTGTGATGTGCTGAAGGTTGCACAGTCAGTAATAAAACATTACATTATAAATATACATAAAATCCGCCTCTATCCAACTCAGCAACCTCAGGAACAACTCAGCAACTTAATCAAGGAGGAAGGACTTCAAACCATTATGAAAACAGTTGAGATTCTCCTTCAGCTAGATGCCCAAAGAAAGACTGTACCACAGATCTGGTCCCAGGTCTTAAAAGGAAATGGAACAGGAAATGAAAGAAGTGGGAAACCACCAAAGAAGAATTTAAGCAAGTAGCCAGGAGATGTAGGGAGGAGGTCAGAAAGGCTAAAGCACAGAACGAACTTAGGCTCGCCAGAGACATTAAAAACAATAAAAAGGGCTTTTTAAAAATATGTCTGCAGCAAAAGGAAAAAGAAGGAGATGATAGGGTCGCTGCACAGAGAAGATGGTGAATTACTAACAGGGGGAAGAGAAAAGGCAGAACTACTTAACACCTTCTTTGCCTCAGTTTTTTCCCAGAAGGATACAAGCACTCAACCTGGCAGTTGGGGAGCAGGTGAGGAAGCAGGAGAAATGAGGCACATAATAGGTAGAGAGGTGGTACAGGAATACCTGGATGAATTCAAGTTTCCAGGGCCAGATGAATTGCATCCTAGGATATTAAAAGAACTGGCAGAGGCCATTTCGGAACCGCTTGCTATAATCTTTGAGAAATCTTGGAGGACAGGAGAAGTTCCAACAGACTGGAAGAGAGCAAATGTTATCCCCATCTTCAAGAAGGGAAAAAAAGAGGACCCAAATAATTATCACCTAGTCAACTTGACATCAGTATCCTGAAAGATCCTGGAGCAGATCATTAAGCGGTCAGTTTCTAATCACTTAGAAAGCAATGCGGTAATCACAAGAAGTCAACATGGATTTCTCAAAAATAAGTCATGCCAGACTAAACTTATCTCTTTTTATGATAGAGTTACTAGCTTGATAGATGAAGGGAATGCTGTGGATGTAGCATATCTCAATTTCAGTAAGGCCTTTGACAAAGTTCCCCAGGACATTCTTGCAAAGAAGCTAGTAAAATGTGGGCTGGACAGGGCTACTGTTAGTTGGATTTGTAATTGGTTGACCGACCGAACCCAAAGGGTGATCACGATTGGCTGCTTTTTATCCTGGAGAGAAGTGACTAGCGGGGTGCCACAGGGTTCTGTCCTGGGCCCAGAGCTTTTCAATATTTTTATCAACGACTTGGATGAAGGAATAGAGGGCATGCTCATCAAATTTGCAGATGACACCAAATTGGGAGGGGTTGCTAATACGCCAGAGGACAGGATCAAAATTCAAAATGACCTGGATAGATTGGAGAGCTGGGCCAAGGCGAACAAAATGAAATTCAACAGAGAGAAGTGTAAGGTCCTACACTTAGGTAGGAAAAACGGAATACAGAAATATAGGATGGGGGACACGTGGCTGGATAGCAGTACATGTGAAAGGGATCTAGGAGTCTTCATAGACCACAAGCTGAACATGAGTCAGCAGTGTGATGCAGCAGCCAAGAAAGCCAATGCAATTCTCAGCTGCATCAATAGGAGTATGGTGTCTAGATCGAGGGAGGTACTGGTACCACTCTACTCTGCTTTGGTTAGACCTCATCTTGAATACTGTGTCCAGTTCTGGGCACCCCAATTCAAGAAGGACATGGTCAAACTGGAGCAAGTCCAGAGGAGGGCAACTAAAATGGTGAGAGGCCTGGAAGCCATCCCCTATGAGGAGCAGCTTAGGGAGCTGGGTATGTTTAGTCTGCAGAAGAGAAGGTTAAGAGGGGACATGATAGCCATGTTTAAATATTTGAAGGGATGCCATGTAGAGGAAGGAGAGGGCTTGTTTTCTGCTGCTCCAGAGACCAGGGCAAGGAGCAATGGATTCAGGCTGCAGGAACGGAGATTCCACCTGAACCTCAGGAAGAACTTCCTGACAGTCAGGGCTGTCTGGCAGTGGAATGTGCTGCCTCGGAGTGTAGTGGAGTCTCCTTCCTTGGAGGTTTTTAAGCAGAGGCTAGATGGCCATCTGTCGGGAGTGCTTTGAGGGTGTTCCTGCATGGCAGGGGGTTTGACTGGATGGCCCTTGTGGTCTCTTCCGACTCTACATTTCTATGATTCCATGATTCTATAAGGCTCACAGCCTTCACAGAGTTGTGTCCATTGGTGGGACAGACAATAATCCTTGTCCTGTAGAACTTAAATTCCTAGATGGTACATTCCACGTTAGCTGAGTTGCCGGGTACTGGGGAAAAGAAATGGACAGAGCTCTAAATTCAAGAAGCAAAAATTGTAAATGGGCCCTGACCTGAAGTGGCAGCCAGTGAAGGGATCTATGGGGAAAGGAACCTAGACGGCACTGTTCTTAATTAAAATCAGAGGAAGAAAAGACCAAGGAGACAGACCCCACTGATAGGTTGTTACAATAATCCAGGTGTGAACTGACCAAAGCCTGGAAAAGCAGATGGGCAGTCAAGAACCCAAGGATCCTATGGATGTTCAAAAGAAGGAAATTACATGTGTTTGTCTTTGCCCTGGCAAATGGGCACAGGGACATATGGTCATCTAGCAGGACTCCAAGGCTCCTGGCAACAGACACAGGAACCACTGTACAACCCTGTAAACACGGTAGAAGGTATGAAACAGGGACTCCTAGACGGCCAGACTGAAACACCAAGATCTTAGTTCTTCTATATTCAGCTTAAGACAGTGGGTGATCATCCACAAAGAAATTCTCGACCAGCAGTCATCAAAGACTTCCACACAGACTATGTAACAAAGAAGAATCAAGAATTGTTCTGAAATATTTATGAAGTGGTCTGTAAAGAAATGAAAAAAGAAATGGAGAAATGAAGCAAATTGAATTTATCCTGTTTGGGAAGGATAAACGCTTTTAAAATGACATTACTACCGAAAATGATGTTTTTATTTCAAAAGTTGCCAATAATAGGAAATGGAAAAATATTTAAAGACTAGAAAAAGGAAATCTCAAAATTTATATGGTTAGGTAAAAGGCCAAGAATAAGATTCAGAAAATTTAAAGAAAGAGGGGGAATGGACTTACCATCCCTGAGAATATACTACCAATCATGTTGTTTAGAATGGATCCAAAACTGGAAATCATTACAAAAGTCATCAATAAAAGACTTGGAGAAACATGAGAACAGATTTGGATGGCATGGTTATTTGTGTCATAATAAAATAGTGGTTAATAAAGAATTTAACAACCATTGCATCTGGAAAATTTTATTAAAAGTATGGCAACAATTATATCCAAGATTTTATACAAACCTCCTGATTTGGACATCACCATAAGAAGCCTTTTAAATTTCTCCAACAAAAGAAGGGGAAATGCTGACATACCAGGATATACTAATCTGGAAAGGAAATAAACCAAGAATGAAAACGTTGGAAGAAATGAAGGAGGCTGGACATGAAATTAATTTGTTTCCATGGAGAAAATTGACAGAAAGATATAATAAAATTGACCTAAAATTATTTGGATTTGAGAAGAAGGAAAATGAACTGGATGTACTGATGAAAGAGAATAAAAAGAAATGAATATCTAAGCTTTAAAAACTGCTATTACAGAGAGAAATGGAGCAGGAAGAAATTAAAGAAACAATGGTGAGATGGTAACAAAATATAGGACATCCAATAGATATTGAGAGTTGGAGAATGGTATGGAAAACAGACCTAAGATTTACATTAAATTTAAACCTAAGAGAAAATTATTATAAAATGTTGCATAGATGGTATATGACACCAGAGAGATTACAAAAAATGTCTAATAATGGTAATTTGAAATGTTGGAAGTGCGGAGAAAAAGAGAGAACATTTTATCATATGTGGTGGATTTGCAAAAAGTGAAAATTTTTTGGAAAGAAGTACATGACGAAATTCATAAAATATTTAAACTGAATTTTGAAATGATACCTGAATTATATTTATTAAATATAATAAAATCAAAGTTAGAAATTAGAAAGCATAAAAATGTTATATTTAATTACAGCAGATAGATTAACATATGCTCAATATTGGAAACAAAATATTAAAATAAATTTAAATGAATGGAAATTAAGGGTTAAGGACATGCTAGAGATAGAGAAATTGACAAATGCAATAAAGAATAAGTCTATTCAACAATTTGATAGAGAATGGAGAGAAATAAAAGAGTGGCTTCAACTGTAAAGATAATGATTACAATGATAGAATACAGTAAAAATGATAAAAATGTATTGATTGGTTAAATGGCAATCTATGATCGATATGCTTCAGATACTATAGAGTATAGCTGACTGTATTCCTTGTATTGTATTGCACTGTATTGTATTCTTTGATTGACTCAGCTAGGTAAAACTGGAGAAGAAAATTTGCTGTGGGAATTGGGAGGGGAACATTTGGAAGAAATGTCCCCATTTTATACTTTTAAAAACAAATTTTAATAAAAATATCTATAAAAAAATTAAAAAAAGACTTCCACACAGAAACATCAATTGATTTAAAATTCTTGAAAATCTGAGTGTCATCTGCATAAATGTGATAATGAAAACCCACATCTGAAATAAAAAAATCTAACAGGAAGGATTTATAAAGAAAAAAGAAGTGGACCCAAAACTGATCTTTGCGGCATCCTTGCAATTAAAGGGAAAGTCTTTGACATAGATCCCCAAAATGCAATAGAAGAGGAACAATCAAACAAAAAAAGATTTGAATCAGGACAAAGTGTTCCCCATTATTCCCAATGATGCCAACCAAAATGGTAAAATCTGATGATCCAAGTAAAAGGATGCAAAAAAGATGGTCAACACAGATATTTGACACCAAGCCTTGGCAACTAGAATTTCATTTACTACATGAGTCAAGTTACAGTGAAGTTATGTATATGAAACCCTAAATGAAATGGGTTGAGAAGATCATGTTTGGTCAAATAAAGTATCAATTAGGAAAGAGAAGCTCTTCAAAATTTTGGAAAGTGGAGGGAGAAGAGACACAGGATGATAATTAGTACAAAAGAGAGGATCTAGAGAAGATTTCTTTAACAGACAACAGAAGGCAGCATGGTTAAAGCAGCCTGGGAAAATACTCCTTGAAAAATAACAATTCACCAAATGGGTTATGTAAGGCAGAAGCAGAGGCAAGAGGAATGGATAAAGAAAGGATGGGAAAGGGTCAGTAGGGCAGGAAGTTGGGGAAGAGGTCAACACAGTTTGACCAATAATTGACTGTGCAACAAGGGGGGAAATGAAACTCTGCCCATGATAGTAAAGGCATGGCCTGGGCCAATGTTTGTAGTGAATCAAGTGATGGCAGTGGAGGTGGAGATTCATCCACCAAATCTGAATTAACAATTGAGGTCACCATCTGATCAAAGAAGAAGGCCAGATCACTTGTGGAGGGATCCTGAACTAAAGGACACTTGTCACAGTCAGCCACTGCACTCAATGAGGTGTTTAAAGGTGGCAAATAATTGATGAGGCAGATGGAGTTGCAAATGGAGTTGCTAAGATTCAACTACATGAGAATAATGAGTTGCCCAAGTAGTCCTCAAGCTTTGATGCAATTTATCTGATGGATGCTATCTCCACTGCCTTTCTAAATAGTGGACAATAGTTCATTTCACACACAGTTCTACATGGAACGAAGGTCTTAGGCAGTGCTCTATGATGAAGTGAGTTCTTGATGGTGCCATGACTTCTTGAGCAGTTTTTGTTACAGTGTTACATTGATTAGCCAGAGCATCTGGATTTAATATATCAACAAAGGTGTGGTCCACTAGTGTGTCTTCTAGCTCCATCACACTCCCTGGTACTTCATTCATTCATTCCTCCATGGCTAGACTTAAAACATCACTGTGTAACTGACTGAGGGCTTCAGAGAAGGAATCCAAAGATACCCCAGATAAATCCCAACAACACTTTAGTTGTATAGCAGGGAAAGAAGGTAATATCTTAACTTTGTATGACATCAGGAATATGTACCTGGACTCATGTGGTGAATAATGCTGAAGAGGAGGGTGTGTTGCAGCTGGTGCAAAGCACCAGAATACTGCACATGAGAAGGTCAGGGTCAGGTTACAAACTGCCTGCTCACTCCTTCACATGTTACTTTAACTGTCATTGCTCAGCCAACCCAGCCACCTACACTGTAGCATGAGCTTTGCTGATTGTTTCAGAGTCAGGTAGGAATTTTTGCCCTTTTACCTGTTTGTTTGTTTGTTTGTTTGTTTTCTCTACACCACACTGTATTTTGTGGACTTGGACAATTGACTTTGGATGGTGTCTTTAAATAGGCTGTCATCATACAGGTAGCAGGGGGGAATATAAGACTTCAGTGTACACCTTTGGCACCTTTTTGATGTAGGGTAGGGCTCTGAAACTTCTGTTTAAGGCCTCAATAGCCAGGGATGGAGAAGGAGGCTACCCTTGAGGTGAACCTGGAATTCAGATCTCAGTCTCCTGGGTTTACCTTCCAATTACAGCCAGCTGGAGAGAACTCAATTATCGGATTTCCCTCAGGGCTTGGATGTTTCACCTAAGGGAAGGCTGAGGAGATAGTTAAGGAGTGACAGCTGGTTTCAGCTGGATCTGCATCAGGTTACTCCCCCTCTTATTCCATTTCCAGGCCAATACAGGTCAAATGAAGCGGCTCTTACTTAACTCAATATTCTGTGTCTAATCTCATTATTCCATGGTTGGTCATCAAATGATCTGATATCCCTGCATCTATAACCTCATCCCAGCTCAATATCTAGGTTCCTAAACAGGAACGAATCCAGCTACACAAGTGCGAGTGATTTCCACACTATCCAGATTAAAAGCTTCCAGGAGGGAGAAAAAAAATCTAAGAAAATGAAGAAGTGTTTCTATGAAGTCCCCACAAGTAATACGAATGGGCTTTAAAGACACAAATGTAGATAACCACTTTGATAATTCTTCCAAGAAGGCCCAGTTCTTTCCAGGGGGCCTATAAATCAACTTTTGCCACTGAGGGATGGCTTATTTGCAGCGTTGTCACTTCAAAAGATGTTAATGAAGTATCACCATTCATGAAAAGGAGCTTAGTGGGCAATGATGTCTCATAAATTATCATAGTACCTTCTCCACAGCTTACTGTTCATGGAGAGTGCGCACAAGAAAAGCTATATGCTTTAAGAGTAGCTGAAGGAACATAACCATCCATTGATAACTATGTAATAGTAGTCAAATTAATCAAATGGTTTCAGAATTGGGTTTAATTGCTTCAAAGAGATTAAAGACATCCCTTCATTGTTTTTTTCCTACAGATGTATGCTGAATGATTAACATTTCACTGATTTCAGTGATATAACATGAAAAACAACTCAATTCTGGGCATTTTTACTTGGAAATAAATCCAAATAGTATATTTATTAATCCTGAACTTTGAAAATGATAGCAATGTCAACTTGGGAGGTGTAAATATCAAAATTGTTTTAAAATTGGGTCAGAAGTGGCAATTTAGAATAAAAAAATAAAGAAATATTGTTTATCATTTTATATGTATACCACCCTGAAATCTCATTATAATGGGCAGGACATAACATATAAACAAACAAACAAATAAATAAATCTAAAGTGTATCATTGGGGAGTGAGAGAAGTCCAAAACCTTATTACAATATTTGTTTTATTATCTTGCTGTTATTTTTGTTTCAATAACTTGTCAAATTTGTAGAATCTCATGAACAAGACGGTGAGCTCTTGTCCACAAAAGTGAGATGGATAGAGAAACACTTCTAAAAAACAGTGTTAGAACATTTTAAAGTTTGTGGACTTGCAATTAAATAGCTGTCCCCAACCAAAGAACTTTCAAGGGAAGATTGGAAGCAGAACCAGCTGAATTGGAATACATTCATAAATTCCAGCAGAAATATTAACAAATATAATGGTTTCTTGGCAATCTATGTATATTAATATGTAAGAAAACATCTCATGTACGTAAGAATTTTCAGGAGAGTTTCCTAACCCCAAGGAAATGCCTTAGTTTAGATCACCCTTTTCTAGGCTGTTGCCTCAGATACTGCTTATGTATGATGAGATGAGAATTTAAAAATTCTAAAGTATCATTTAGAATTTACTCAAGAATTGCTTCAAGTAAAGGCTTCTTCAGTACTGTTTTAAGTATTGCTTTTACATCTCAGGACTTCAGACCAGCAGCTATCATCTCACACAACCCTTTGAAGGTTTATGGCCTGAATCACAATTTTCACCTTTCTGCATCCTATTGCACTCTGACCCCAGATCCCACATTTTGCAACTTCTATATACCTGTGGCTGTTCTTCCAAGTCCAATCAATGCATTCAAAGAATTGTCCAGTTTGTTAAAAATCTGTACTCTATAATATATGTCTAGCAACAGGAAAGGGCTTTATTGTTATTGAGTACCGGTAATTCAAATCATTTCTAACTTAAGGCAAAACTTTCATAGGGTTTTCTTGGCAACATTTGTTCAGAGGGGGCTTGCCTTTGCTTTTCTCTAAGTCTGAGAGAGTGTGGCTTTCCTAAGGTCACCCAGCGTATTTCAATGGCTGAGTAAGGATTTGAATTCTGGTCTCCAGAATAATAGTCCAATGCCCAAATCACTACACCAGACTGGCTGTAGGAAATAACTACAGGAAAGAAATGCTAGACTCAGAATTGCTAGCTGAGCAGCAACACATGCCAGTATGTGCTTAATGTTTTAATAGCAACCACAATTGCAAGTAACTGCAGATGAGCATTTTTCACAGCATTGTTTGCAATGTTTTAACCTGCTCATAGCTGTTAGCTATGGTTAAAGAAAGAACTACATCTACAGCTACCCATTAAAAAGTGGGCAAGTGTAGTAGAAGACAAAGTCTTTTTGCTGACATTTCCTAAATAATGAGAATATCAGGATGATATAACTGGAGTGCCATCTTTGCAAAGGACAGTCTCCTTAGAGTTTAATTTAATGCCAAGTACCTTCATTTAAAGCTTAGTTGGTCACCCGATGAGCCAATTAAGTAAGCTAATGTGTGTATATTTTTCTTACTTAGCCCTTATCATGGCACTGAAGGACATTCCACATAAATAAAGGAATATCCAGCACTGGATAAAGACAGTACACCTAAGGCAAATTTCTGAATGCTTCTAAATACATGATATAAAGTCCCTATAGGTTATTTCTCAAAGCTGGGCTTGTCGAAACTCTTTTTGTTTTTCATTACCCCTTGCCACTGCCCTGGCTTTCACTCAGTCCCAAAGCCATTCTCTCCTTCCTTTTATTTTTCCGTTATCTTTTACCCTTTGACCACTACAATGAGGGCTCACACTCTAAGGGCTACTCTAAAAGATGAGTGAGATCAATAGTTCAGTGTGTCACATATCTACTTGCTTCAGAGAAACTGGAGAAGACAGGCCAAAATTGGTGGTGTGATGATAAAATAACTTCCAAACAAGACATCCATTATCAGTGCCATTTCTCCAATGCTGAAACTAAGAGTAATAATCAAATGAAATTTGGCAAAACTGCTGTCTCAGGCCTGATCCCAATTGCCTAGTCCTAACTAGAGAAGACCCACTAAATCAATTGTGTAATGGTCCACTGACTCATAGGTAAGGCCTATTAATCCAATATGTCTACTTTAGTTTGGATGAACAGTAGAATTCAGAACTCCTTAAAAAAAAAAACTTCCTTACTCCAAAATACTGAATAGTCTACTACATTAATTTGCAACTTAAGTATTACAAATGAGATATATACTATCCAATTTTATTGCACTCATCACACTTATGCTTTGCAACACACACTCACACAAACAATTTTTTGAAGAATGCTTCTTGCATTCTTGCATATTTCTCAGAAGTAATTTTTGTCAACCTTTCAAAATTAGTCTGAGGTGGTGTGATATAGCAAGGTCAGAATGTTTGACCAAAACAAAAGACTGTCCTGCAAAAACAAACAAACAAACAAACAAACAAACAAACAGAATAGAGATCTCATCTCATTAGCAAACTCATTAGTGAAGCCATTTTCTCTCAAATTTAGCCCTTTTCTATCATATGGAGGTGGTAATATCAGCCTGTATCCCAGGAATGTCATAATGTATGAACATTCTGAACACTTGGAAAGGGCAATATAAATGCAAAATGCACACACTGAGACACACACATATGTATGTATATTACTCTTTGTATCCTAGGGAGACATAAGACAGGTAGGCCCTCTTCAGTGATTTCTTTGGTAGCAACTGCAGTTTTTTACTGTCCTGTTAAAATAACAGGCTATTTGGCTGAGAGCCTATATCGAGGCTATGCAGTCTAATTTTCTGCAGGCTGCATATTTATCATGTTTCATAACCTTTGTGTTGAATGTGAAATTCTTCAAACCTCTCCCTTCTTAGAAAAATCAGCCCACCAAGGAATGGGTGGGTGAACTCCAGCTGGTAAGAATGAGTGACCAAGCGTGGCTGATATGGAAGCAGCTACTCAGTTGGGCTCTTTCATACTTCTGTCTTTTCCTTCATCTTTCTTTGCTAGTTTTCAGGGTCCTTACCCCCTCCCCAGCCAAGAGCCAATCAATATTGTATGGGAATTGAATATCTTCAATTTTCATTAGACTACAGGAGAGCTATCACCCGACCTCAGTCTTTCTTCTTACCAATTATTCCTGCATTTTTGCAGAACACAGGTATTTCCCTAACTACCTTCCTCTTGCATTGCCGTTTTGGCTACAAAAATGACAGCCCTCTTAAAAAAAAAAAAAATGAATCAGAACTAGAATAAAGAGTGGCAGTAAATGTCTACCATAGTTATTATGAGCATTAAGAATTTAGCATAGGGAGGTCCAATTTGGCTGAGTTGCACAATATGCAACCTGGCTGTAAGGGTAAAGACAGATGAATTATTTAAGTTTGGGAGACTCCAGATTGAAAAAAAAATGCCAATTTCACTTTCTCACACATTCAGCGATTCACCTCATCCTTAATAAGAAGAAATGTGCAAATTGTAGTAATTTTTTTAAAAAAAATTAAATTAAATTTCAAAAAATTAATAAAATATGAAATGAAATTTTCTCCCATGTGACCTGGCTGAATTCAGTATGTGCAAAGATTTTAAGTATGGAAAGGACCATGTTGTGTTAGCATAAAAGATAATCAGTCTCTGAGCATCAGCACTAACATGGTTGAATATATGGGAATTCAAACCCAGCTTCCAAGAATTAAACCCTCAATGTTTTGAACTCAAACAGATTAATTGGTCCATTTTTATAGTTTCTACATTTGATTTTTGAAACATACACACACACAAAGTTCTTGTCATCAGGGTTCTGAGAAAATTTGCCAATTTTGGTAAATTCTTATGTAAACCTGAAATGAAATTCTTAGACATCCTTATGGATGAGTGACTTATTCAGTGCTCTGGGAAGAAATGTGTTTTCTGGACAGTGAATATTTGTTCAGAGCACTTCCATCTTACTCTAAAATCTATGCCCATCTTCACCTGTCATGTTAAATGGGATGGAAAGTTTGAACCAAGATTTCTGCTAAATAACAAACAAACAAAAAAAGTAAATCACATAACCAAATTTGATATAATGTATTGTATAATGTAGTTTATAATACATTGTGCTACTGTAGTGTATAATGTATTTTATGCTTTGGAGTTGGCCCAGAAAAAAAGGTAAAGCTGCTTGTGGATTTTGGCTCTTGTACTTTGCTGCATGGTTGGCTACTGTGTTAAGTAATGCTAGGTTAGGCACGCCTTTGGTACAATCCTACATAGGTTGCCATTCCTTCTTAGAAGTTAAGAGAAAGGGTTTTTCTGCTCCCACAAAGAAATCCACTCCAGTTTTTTTTTTCTTCTTCTTCTCTTATAGCAGTTCCCTTTCCCAACCCACTCTTTTAAGTTTGCTCAGTCGTGAGAGTTAGTGCAAGTTTTTCTCTCTCTTAGATGGAGCAATGGTAGAGACAAACATGCAGAAGGAAGAAAGCAAATGTTGAGGGAAGAAAGGGGGAAATCTGAGATTGCCCTTTGCTATCTCTCATCCAGTCAATTGGTTTACATGGCAAAGTATACCAGATGTTTGTTGACTAGGACATGTTGACTCAGATGTATTCAGGAAGAATATACTCTCAGGGCAAAAGATAGAAGCTGGACCTGCAAATATTCTCTAGGAGGGAGACAGTGCTTGGGGGTGGGGGAAGCAAACGTGACTGTGTGAGATACTTGGGGTAGGCAGTTCAGGATCATCCCTGGCCCCTAGATTTTTGGACCAAAACCTGAGACCTCGGAAGAACTCTTGGTGATATCATTCAGCATTATGCATTAAGTACCAACCACAGTTGCTCGCAGCTTGTCATTGAAACACACAAAGAGAACATGCTTTCCTGTTTGGAAATTAGGTGAAATAAGTGGATTATCCTTTCTCACTTAAGGAAATGGGATAGGGAAAATTTAACCTAGCCAACTTGCTTCTAGCCCTTCTGAGCCTACTAAAACTGGAGGATTTGCACCCTTATGTTTCAGCTGGAGATGACCCATGGAAGCTGGAGACATAGGGCAAGGCCCTGAGGTCTAGCAACCCTAGTGAGAGTGCATACTGAGAGGATGAGATGTTAAAACTCAATACCACCCTGTCCTTCCCCTTTAGTTAGATCTGGAGATTCTCTCTCCCAAAAATTTGCCCCAGAAGCCTCTGAACAAGGCATTTGGCCCTGGTTACCTTTGGAAAGTTATGCACTTACTGCTTCTCTGTTGCATTACTGTTGCAACTGACACTCCTGAACCCATCAATGCCCTTCTTGGGAGAGATAAGCTGGCCACATTCTAGCTATATCTAATACTAATTTTCTTTTTCTTGTTTCTCAATAGTTATGTTTTGGCTCTATTTCTGTTTATACTGACAACCTAAACTCAACATTAGAAAGTGCCGCCAAGGCATGACATTTTACAAAGTTACAAAAGTTGAGACTTAACTATTCAAAATTAAGGTAACAGACTTGAAGCAGGAACAATGGAATGGATGAGGTGAAAGTAAGAAGGTCCCACACCTCTGTCAGTATTCACTAAGATGAAAAATGAAATAAGAGCATGGGACTTCAGAATATAATGGTAGTAAGTTTGGCTGTAAATCATTTTAGACTTTGCAGTCAGGCTTGAGATCTCTTGTCTCAGGCCCTTTTCGCACCTTACCTTTTCGTGGAGCTGGGGTGCAGGGCTCTCGTGAACAGCCTCCAGTGAGAGGCTCTCGTGTCCCAGTCCCATTGGCTCCGCAGCTGCTTCCTGGTCATGTGAGCACCCCACCTCTTCCTTTCACAGTACAGCCTGGGACCATTCCCAGGCTGCACTGCATAGGAAGTGCGACCAGCCCAGCTCCCGAGGCTCTGCACACAAGGTAAGTGCATGCAAGGCCCTGGAGCGATGCACAACCACACAGCATTTTCGGCTTTGAGCCGAAAATGAAAAAAAGCATGCACAGTCCGCATCAGACCTTGAGCGTTGAGCAAATGTGAGTGCGTTGTGTGGACTGCTCCTCACATTTACGCAATGCTCAAGGAGCCCTTTCGCTTCAGAAATGCCATGTGAAAAGGGCCCGAGAGTGGCGTTGGTAGCTGTCTTGTGACAAATGTGATTAGCTTTGTTGAATATTTTTTCATCTGCACTACACAGTTACATCACTTTGATACCACTTTAACTGTATTTTTATTCTTATTCTATGGATATAGGCTAGGTATAGTTTTCCCTTTTTTCCATTGTGGTTTATCATCCTATGAAATCCTGGAATGTGTACTCTGAATTTAGGATTCTCTGCCAGAAATCTTTAATCCATTTCTGTGAACTATAGCACTATTGCTCCCTGGCAGAGAATTCTAAACATCTTAACAAACTGCACATCCCAGAATTCTGTACAGTTGGGACACGACAGTTGATGTAGTATCAAAGTGTGATAGCTCTTAAGAATGCTATTGGTAACATTTATGGAAAAAAACCTCTAATGGTTTCAAAAAACTTTTTAAGTCATCTGAAATATCTAGTGAATGTGGCACACAAATTAATGAGTTCTATAGAGATGATGTGGCACTAGAATTTACATATTGCTATAAGTGGATTAACAATGGAAATAGGAGGCTGTAGTAATAACTGGCTGTTGGGGTGTTGTTGTCTTTAACTGTTCCTAGTGCTCTGAAAGGAAGGGGATTACAGCAGCTGTAAATGCTTCTTTCAATTTTGGCCAGCAAGAAGGAGCCCTAGATACTCCATTTTGAGCACAGGCCAAAATATTGTTAAGTGAAAACAATAGAACAAGCCCTTTTGAATGCTTGTTTTTGATTTCTTGGTTATCTTCTGCTAAGCTATTTTCTTGGCTCAGAGATAATATTTTCAAAAACAATACCATCTTCCCTGGTTGCTCTAAATGGCTTTGTAGTTATATTAACAAAATCCCACAGCCTCATTTTGCATCAGCAGCTGCCAATGCTGAGGGCCAGAGTTGTCCTCTGCAAAGAAAGTTTTGTTTGACACTTGCACCTGAATTCTGAGATAACCTCAGGTCTCAATGGGTGGCAAATCATTGCCTCACAACTCCCTGACAGCAGTCGTGGATGCCAACAGATTGAAGCCAGCCTGCCTGTGTGTCCAATTGGGCTCCTTGCATCTCAGTTTTGGAGATCAAAGAGCATAATTATTTCAGAATGTTTGCAGTCATTGCCCTGCATTTTCTGTTGCACAGATGGAAACCATCACTTAGTGGATGTGGCCCTCATTGAATACTAATGCATGAACTCACTCTAGGTATTATCCAGATCAGAATAATATGGTCAGAAACAAAAAAGATCTTGATCTGAGGAACATGCAATTTAGGATTAGGTCAGGAGGAGGAGACAGCAAGGGTGAGGTGGAAATGAAAGACACTGGGAAATAAAGTTACACCCAAGGTTTCACAGAAAGGACAGGTTCTGTGCTAAGCTTGGAAAGTTACTTTTAAAAAGTAATTCGTTTCTGCTACTCTTTACATTGTTTAAAAAGTCATTGCCATTATGATTTACAGTGCTGGAAGGGTAAGTTGCTGTCTTGCTTACCATACTGCTCATTACTTTCCCATTACCTTCTTCTTTTTGAGCAGAAAAATACCTTGAGATTGATAACAGAATGGCATAAAACCTGAAAAAAACCTGTCAAAATATGCCTAACTCAAGTTACTTTGGAGAAAAAACTAGAAACAATTATTCATTACAGGAGTTAAGTCATTTCATTCTTATATTGCTTTTGGAATGTGTCTTCATTAAAACCATATTACTGGGGGAAAAATAACTAGTGAAGTTAACTATGTTACTTGTGACTCTGCAGTCCCAAATTCTGGTTTTGATCCAGGGGTAGAAGAAAGAGAAGGAAATGGGTTTGATGTTGGTGTTCTGGAATGAAGTCCTACACTATAGATGAAAGTAAGGATAGAAAATATGTGTAGGAAAGAAATTGTCTTCTCTCTTAAGACAACAGGATACCTTTTAGTAGCTGGAAGCTGTACAGTTGGAACTCAGGCTATAGCAATGTATTGGGATATTGCAACAGAAAGAAGGGAAAGAAGGTGAGTTTGTGAAGACCTTGGCTAGATATGGGAGGAAATAGGAAAGATTTTCTAGTGATGTGATGGATAATCACACCCTCTTGGTAAAGTATTGCACCCCAGAGGAGGAATTAACCTTTTGTAGAGGATATTTCAAAGGCAATACTTAATGAACCTCACAGTTCTAAATCTAATTACAAAGCTCCTGTACTAGTTTCTGAAGTTCAAACCTTGGAAAGTCAGGTATTGCTTACCTGTATGTTCCACACACTTTTCTGCAGACGTCAAAGACTGAACCTCGGATTTTTATTTTTATTATTTTATTTTTTGCTTGAATTGCTCTGCATGACCTAATCAATGGCCTGTTTGTTGCTCTGCCACTGAACAGTGGTCATTCTTACAGTAAAGCTCAACCAAATCTTTATCACAAAGACAAAGCGTTCAAAGAGTTTTAGTTCAAACCATCAACTGATTCTTCAAGTGTATAGCCATACCAGAAGCAGCCTTCCTATGAGGTGGGTGAGGGGGAGCACCTATGTTATGCAGCAGAACATAAGGGATGCCAGATCACAACCTCCATATCTGGGAGGACTTCTGTGACCACTACAGAGATTCTCACTAACTATTCTTCCAGGAATACAGATTCTACAGATGCCAGGTATACACTATCACTTACACTGCCTGCTATTGTCACCACTCCAGAGAACTTTACTGGCCATTCTCAGGTTACTGAAAATGGTCCATCAGGAAAGTTGCCAGACCAGCCCTGAGGAAAGTCCCCTCAGCTTCTTTCCCAGTGCAGCAATGCCACAATAAAGAAATAGAGAAAGCCCACAAGGATAGAACAAGGCATCAGTCTTGCACAGAATACAGTGACTTGTTTTAAGGAATAACCCTATAAAGGCATGGGGAGGGGTATGGGCTGAGGAAAGTGTGGGAAGCACATGGGGAGTTGTAGGGATAGTGGTAGTGGTGATGGCATGAATCCTCACACCTCAGCTGGTAGAACACACCACGATGACATTGAGCTAAATGACAGTATCCATAGTTAAGAGGAAAGAATCAGCTTATTAGAGAGATCTTTGTGTTTTTAAGAAAGACAGAAAAGTCTCAGAAATATTTAGTATCTAATTATGGTGCAGTTTTTAAATGCTAAATTTATTCTCATTATTCCAAAGAATAATTTTTGTTACAACTTAGCAATCTTTAACCCAAAATGTTCTGCAATTGTACTTAACATTATTTTTGAGCTGATGCTTTCATTCTAGGCCAATGGGCCACACTGATAGGATGGAAGTTGGAAGTTGTTTTACAGTGGCTCTGTCCTTTTCTGGAGGGGCAAACCGAGAAGGTGGTGCTGGGGGCTCCTTGGCCTGTGGAATCCCTCTGTTGGGCACAAAAGTATTTTCAATCATTTAGCTTTTTGTTTATGAATTCCTGAGCCATTCTAAAGAGAGCATTCTGTGGGTTAAAAATCTTTGAATCCATTTTAAGTCTGTCTTGCTGGCTTCTTGCAGACTGCTAACTGCAATAACTATGTCCAGAATCAATGCCACAGATGAGGTAGTAAGAACAGTTTTGAAACTGTATGTACTACCCTGAGAACATCCATTTGTTTACAGAAATGATGACATTTATGCTAGAGTGGTCATGAAGATCCTGTTCTCTAGACCTTGCAACTTCTATTAAACAATTTTCATGCATTCACACACTTTCTCTCTGTTCATGTAATGCTGAAAGTTTTATAAATTTGCTGATGCTGCAAAGTAAAGCTTGCCCGTCTGACCAACTCTTTCTATGCAGCTAGGCTGAAAGCAGGGTTCAGAAAGCTGGTCCCTTTTTGCAGGAAGTATTTCTGTGGATCTCTTCTTTCCAGGTTCAGGGCCCAGTCTAATTCTGTGTCTTACCTGGGGTATCTCAGTCCTACCCAAACCCTTGAGACACTGTTTTGTACCTCCTTCTGTTCAGTATCTACATGAAACTACCAGGAGAAATCATCTGGAGGTTTGGGGCTTGGTGTAACCAGTGTGCTGTGACAGCCAACTCTATTATCTCCTCTCCAACAAATTCCAAGAACACTTTTTTGATTCTAAACCAATATCAGGCTTCAATAATAAACTGGATGATGACTAACAAACTGAAGCTTAAGCAAACAAGACAGAAGTCCTTTGGATTATTCAAAAGGCAGACCAAGGAAGAGGGATCAACCTGTACTGGATGAGGATACATACGTCCAAAGACATAGGTTCATGGTTTGCACGTAGCTGTGAACTCCTGGAGTTTCTGTGGTGATGAGCAATGTATTAGCACCCTTAAAGCTTATGTGCCACCTGTGCCTGTCCTTAGAGACACCTGAGCCATGGTAACACATGACCTGGAAATGTCTACTCATGGTAACACATACCCTAATGCCCCTGGAACACCCCTTCCCAAGTAGGCCAGACTATTCTCCTCCTGACTGTGCTTCTGTTGACAGGGAAAAACTGACAAGATTTTATGCTTGTTTGTTTATTTATTTTAGATCTTGTCTTTATCCAAATGTGGAATCCAAAGTGGCATACAATATTTTGAATGCACAGTACATTTAAGAAACCATTAATACAAAAGTTAAAACACAATTAAACTAAATTTCTATTCTTTTTAAAAAAACACAAATTAGAAACAGTTAAAAACAGCATTAAAAGATGCTTAAAACAGAATAAAAGAAAATATTTTTTAAATTTTTTTTAAAAAATATTTTTAAAAATAAAAAAATTAAGAATTTTAAAGGGTTTTTAAAAATCATTGTCATTGTCGTCATAATCATCATCTTCATCATCTTTATTTTTACCCAACCTTTTCCCCAAATCTCTTTACAGTTTATAATAAATACAAGGTGTTGGTTATTACCTTTAAAGCTCTACACAGTTTGGGTCCAAGTTACCTGCAGGATCATCTTCTCCCATATAATCCACTCTTTACACTCAGGTCCTCTGGGGGCCATTTATTTAAACCAGCCAAGACTAGACTGGCAATAGTCACCTGGAGGACCTTTTTGTCAGCTTCCCCTAGACTGTGGAGTGACCTGCCAGAACGTGTTGTCAGAACTTTAAGAGGTACTAAAGGGCTACCCAGTCAATTTTTAACTATGAATTTTAAATTGGTGTATTTTAAATGGTTTTCTGTGTTTTTAGTTGTATTTTAATCTATGATGTATGCTGCCTTGAACCTTGGGGAGAGACGGGTAAGAAATTATTGGTTGTTGTTGCTATTTAACTAAAACATATAAAGGCCATCATTAAAACCAGAAACTGTTCACAATACTAAAGCTATTTAAAAACATACACCTTAAAAAGATAAAAAGGTAGTTCAAATAGTTTAATAAAAACAATACAGCAACATCTAACTTTCAGTTCCAAAAAGTTATCAGAATAAAAACAGTCCTTGCCTGCTAACAGCAAGGAGAGGACGCTAAGATTAAGATGGCATGTGGGCTTTTCCTGTGTATCTCTGCAGCTTTCTTCTTGTCCCAGTTTTCAGCCAGTGACACAGGGCTAAAACCAGTTTGGTAGGTGGATGGGGGCTGTGTGCCGGTCATTCCCAATTTAGGGGTTGCTTGAGGGGACTTTGGGGCATCCAGGGACATTTTCAGCCCAGGGGCTGATCTGCCTCAAACTCAGGCAATGCAGTGGCTTCCACCCACATGGCTTTCCACAGCTGTCACCCATGTGCAATTCCACAGTATAGAAGCCCTGTACAGTATCTACAACCATAAGCAATGCATTTGTATCCATTTCACTGTACTTCGTCATGTTCTTGTTTGCCTGCACTCTGCCTACCTCTGTCAGAGCCACAAGTCACCTCCTCTGCCAGATTGCTGCTAAAACTTTTTCCTTTCCTTTCTTTTCCTTTTCTTTCCCTTCCCACACCAAGTCAGGAACCAAGCTGTTGTGTTCAGGCAATGTAATGCAATGTCATGCTGCCCAGCCACACACTACAATTGTGGGGTAGCACTACAAGAACATGCATGCCCCAGAAAGTATGAGGCAATTTAGAAGTGTTTATCAAAGTATCTTTTTGCATTTTTTCACAGGCGATTAATTCATAGTAATTTGTATCTGAATAGTAATTTAAAGCTGAAATATGACTTTAGAAGAAGAAAGTTTGCACAACAGTAATCTCAACAAAGTTAACTTAGATTTTCAATGTGATTGATAGCTGAGCAAAGGATAACTTCAAATGCTGCAATAAAAAGTCACTTGCATTTCTGTAGGCTACTATGCATTTTAAAATCCACAGTGGGAGCCAATACTGCTATTTAGCTAATTGGACAATGCCGTAACGCCAGTTCACTATCAGGTCACGACAGCGGGAGAGATATGTGAATATTAGAGTATAATTCTATGATCAAGTGTGTCAGTCAGTACAAGAAGCTGAATGGGAGCACTCATCTGACCATTCTGTTCTAAGAGATGTTGTTTTTAAAGCTTTCCTCCAAGGGTGCTATCCTGACAGAAGTACGGGTTAGAATTAGTCACAAGCCTCTTTTGCCATCAAAATACCCAGTTCTTAGCAGAAATGCTTTCTTACCAATGGAAAATTCTCCTGCTGGCTGATCTCAGACAGCAGAGCAATCTGCTGGCAGTATTACTCTGGGGCAGAATTGCCCCAGAAGATCAGAGAAGTAGGAGCTGAGTTATGCTAGATCCAAACTTCCTCCAGCGAAGGAATGCTGCCTCACTGATGGCACAAAATTAGTCCTGGGCAAGGGTAATCCTAAGAGTCTGGGTCGAGCACAACTTCGGCTGACTTAGTATCAATTGGCATTTGGCTGTCTTTACTGGTTAAGGCTGTCATGCAACTCTCCAGCCTTCCTAAAGGCAACTGATGTGATACTTTTTGAAGTCATAATCTTATGAGCAACCACTTCACAGCAGAGCTCTACGTGGAATCCAATCTTAAGAACAAATTGGTCAGTCAGAACAACAATGTGATTTACCAAACTTGATATGGCCATAAACTGATATGAATTGCCATTGGTATCAGTTCTAAGTGCACAATGTTTCAAAGCCAAGGAAGCTTCTGCAAGTGATTAAGACCCTTACCGCATGACATCAACATCCCAGCATGACAACACATTGCTCCTGGTCTGGGACACATGCCATCGCACAATGTCATTGCTGACCAGGTTCTGTCACATCCCAATGCATTGTAAACACACCATATACCATTACTGGAAAAAATCCAGCAATGCCCCCCTTTCTTTCCATGATCCTATTGGCTGTGGGTGTGCGGTAAGGGCAGATGCACTTAATAGTGCTTCCTTCCACAGTACAGCACAGGAAGAGGCGGGGAAAGGACCTGCTATTCATGCTGTACTGCAGAAGGAAGAAGAGAGTCTATAATTCCACCCATCCACTGACAGCCAATCGGGTGCAGTGGGGAGTGTTCAGGTCCTGATTCCCTCCCAGTAATGGCACTGCTGGGATCCTGCTGGGATGACATGCAATTGGAGCATCGTGCTGTAAAGATCTAAGTAAGATGAGTAGAGATGGCAATAAGGAAAGTGTGAATGTATTAGGGAGATTCTCATTTAAAAAAAAAAAATCTGTCCCAGAGTAGCCAAGACAAAATAGTAAAATTACTTTTGCAGAATTTTATAGATGAATTATTATACACAAAATAACTTTTTACTTGGTGTATCATAGTTCATCTATTAAATTCTGTGCTATGTCTCCGTAATTTTACAGATAATGTAAACTTGGGATGTACAAATTTTCCTTTCCAGATAATGTAACTAAATGTGTTTTTTACATGCTTTCACCTTTTCTGAAAAAGGTTCAGCTCTTTGCCTTGAAGAGGAGCCCTTCAATTCTTTATTAGGTGATTTTTCAGAGGTATTTCCAACAGAAACCCATGCTTAAGAAACTTAGGCATAAATAGAACCCAGATGTAAAGGTGTTTAAAAGGAAACTATACAAAAGAGCCTGATAGGCATATGTGGAGAGGGAATCCTTGAACTCCTGCCATGTTTGCTTTGTTATATTCACATTCACAAATGTATGAAATAGTGATAAATGACAACCAAGACTCACTCTGGATATCACCAGCTTTCTCATGTTTTGTTTCACTCTTATGTTCTTTAAGTATAGCCTTGGTTTTCTTTATTCTGCCTAACATATAAACTCTACCAAGAAAAGATTCAGATGAATACAGACCTGCTACTAAATGTTTTTGGCAGAAGCTTGTCTTGTAAAACCAAACAAAAAGATTTATTGTCCAGCTCCACAGCAACTGCAAATTACTTTAATGGATTTATAGGAGCTGAGTTATGGTCCAATTTAATATTTGGTGACAAGAATTTTGTGAGCTCAGGTTGCCACAGGAGAGTTTGCTGGAATAAATAATGCATTGGGTTGTCCAATTCCAACTTCAGAGAAAAGTGAAATCGTGACTATGATTCTAATCAAATTTATTCAGAGAGCAAATTCCCTCAGGAGATGTACATGGGTTGAATGACATTGGGGACTGTCATCCACTGGGAAGGAATTATATCAGCTGACCAATATAATTCTACCAAACTTTATTGAGTGAAATGGGATCACACAGAATTGCCTACCATAATACTCCCATGATGTTTGAATTGAGCCAAAAAATAGAATAAATTGTAACATTCTAGTCATTCATTAAGAAAACAAAATCTATATGGGTTAATGTTGAAAGTCTTTACATATTTATACATTTACTGATTTACAAATCAGTAACACATGCCTCTAAGTAAACAATTTCAGACTAACCCATGGTAGCAATTATATTAACTTTAAAGCTCATGTTCCCTATGTCTAGTTCATACTATACTAATTAATAATTTCTGTCTCATCATACTGGCCTATTAAGGTCTTCAGGTTGGTTTGTATAGTATAAGAAAATCACATATATCTAGATACCATCAACACATTGTACTACACAAAAGCCTTAAGAGCAAAGCAAAGCTACTATACCAAATATTGTGCCAAAGAGGAAAATATCAACCAGTTCGAAGCAGTTTTTCCCCAAACAGAGGAAACACAAGAAGCTGCCTGGAAGCCAGGCACTGAGGAAGTAAGTGCTTGGGAGACAGCACTTTTTCTTTAAACAAAGAGGGACAAGGCTTTCTGTGCCATCTGTCCACTGACATCTCTGTCCAACTAAGAGAAAAGAGCACTGTGCTGGCACAACAGGAAAACAAGGAGAATGCAACAACAGGATTCTGCCCCTTGTGTTATAATTCAAGAAGAGCTCATACAATTAAGATCTCAGTGCTCCACTCCTACATTGCCAGTACATTTCCATCAGATTTGCTGGCTATTATGGGTCATATATCTACAAATATGAAGAACTAAAAAGCTCCACCAGTTTGGCTGTTATCACCAAAATAAACAGATCCAAGGTGCCACTTTTGCTTCTGTTTTTAAATCCCGTTTACAAGGTTCAAGACAGCAATGGGAGACCAAGTATTAGTTCCTTTCATTGTTATTCTTTGAAACTAATTTAATACTTTACCAGGTCTATTTCCATGTTTAGTAATGCTTAGTGAGAGCTAGTGTGATATTGTGGTTTGTCTGTTGGACGAAGAATCTCAGAGACCCAAATTCGAATCTCCACTCGGCCATGGAAATCCACTGGGTGGTCCTGGGCCAGTGACACTCTCTTAGCCTCAAAGGAAGGAAGTGGCCTCCTCCCAACAAATCCTGCCAAGAAATCTCTTTGATAGGTTTACCTTGGGGTTGCCGTAAGTTGGAAATGACTTGAAGACAAACAACAACAGCAACAATAACATTTTCTCAGTTTAATTTAGGATTTATTTAGGCAATAACTGTCAGGTAGCCCTCCATATTTTAGTTATGGGACATGTAGTAGGAGTTAAGTAGCAGCTTGCTTGTAACAATGTATGAAACCGTTAGGTAAACAAAGCTAGGAATGTAGTGATAAGCGCTACCAGGGTAAACCAGAACTCCAAGGTCTCTTGCGGGCAGGATGAGAAACTCTTTGCCTTTTATGTTTTGAATTTTGCTACACTCACTGAAGTTCCGTACTATGTATCACGCTCCTAATAAATTTGTGTGTGTGAATTCAGTTCCCCACAATAACAGTTAAAGGGAGAAATATGAAAGTTCACTGAGAAATATTGCCAATCTTATGCCAAGGTGACTTGCATTGCCTTAGGTTTCCCTGATCCCTTCTCCAAGAGAAAATCCTTCCAAACCCACCTCAAAA